>WOVY01015695.1:0-16499 GCA_013436015.1 Rhipicephalus annulatus
GCAGAAGGTCGTGCGATAAACTTCTTTGTTTATTTGAAAGAACAGGCCACCAGATTACAAATATCTGCGAATGCGTGCGTCAAAATCGGTAACACTGGTCACATTCGCGTGTCAGAAAGCTGCAGCTCGTTTGGTAAAGTAAAATAGTCGTATCAATAATGTAAGCTGTGCCTCTTTTCTTAATGTCAAACGCCCACAATAGCTCGCACTAATGTTCGTTGCTTCTGCCTATTATCTTGACCTCGCGAAGCCGAGGATCACATCTCAGGCTATACCATGCGCAGGTAAATACGCATTTCTTTTATCTTTAGAGATAAAGGATGCTCCCGAGTCGGTCGTTGAGACAGCGTCCTGTTTGGCCTACGTACGTATTCCCACAGACAGCGGTATTTATGCAACCGTCACGCATTTCACATAAGGTATGGTGTGCTTCTTCAGGCATCCAGGCATTTCTGTCAACGTGGCTGACCCACGGACACCGTCCAGCCAACTTGTGTGGGTGCCGAGATTACGCCACGTACCATGCTTATTCCAGTCACAATCATCAAAAGGTAGCAAAGGTTTGCTTTTGCGTCCACGTCTGGTGATGATGTAAAAATTTGAACGACTCTCGAGTGCAACGATCCCGGCGGCGATACCAAATGTTTGTTTTGTCGAGAGTGGGTGACACGTGTTATTGGTACCTACTTTACACAGTGTTTAGACTTGAGTGAATAGCCGTTTGTAGAAGAATTATTAAGATGCTCGCTTAGCCGAATGTTTACACACCGACACCAACTCGAACAATCAGCCATTTTTACACACAACCGGTTGCCCCACGTACACCACCTCAGTTGTCTATTGGCACAATGGTCACAGTAACTTAGAGTGGTCTAGAGTGGCTATAGACCACTCTGGGCTCCGTGTTTCGGAGCACAAACGAGATCTCAACCAAAAAGTGTCACTTTTTTGGTCTAGTGAAATATGCCGATGGAATATGCATGCCGATTCGACGCTGTACTGGTTTAATATGGCAGACAGTGTGCCATCTTAAGAAGCGGAGGTTGGGAATACTTTCTAAGAAGAATAATAAAACATTAATTGGACAACTGCAGATCGAGAAGACATACGCGCCCGATATGTTTGAACTCTTTAGTGTGATTCAGCGGTCCTCTGGATACCATTCAATTGTACGATATGCGGGGCCATCCTGATAAATGCGTCGCAGTGGTCTAGCTAAACTATATATGGTCATATCTCCGACGAGCTTTGTAAAGGCAGCCACCCGCCCCATTATTCTGTCAACTAACATGATTTTAATTAGAACTAACAGACAATGACTCCAAGAAATATATAGAGGGTGTTATTAGAAGTAATTGCAATGTACATGTAAAGAAAGAAATGGAAAGGCATAGCAGTCGTCCGCTGGTAGGGACCAAACCTGTGACCTTCGAATAACGCATGCGATGCTCCAGAGCAGGGGTTCGCAACCTGCGCCCGCGAGGCACTACTATATATGTGGCCCCGGCAGGACGTCCACCCCCCCCTCTCCTTCTAACCTTATTTCTTCGTATACTTAAAGGACCAGGCAGTTTTGGCCTAAAATGCAATTTTTTTAGTAACCAATGTTTAATTGGAACCTCATGACGCGTGCTTAAAATAAACATGATTTTACAGTTTTTTTACATTATCCTTTGCTCGCAAAGCCCCCCCCCCCCTTCCATTTGGCCCGTCGCTGTGCCAACTTCTGCTCTAGAGCATCGCAGTGTCGAAGGTTCGGTCCCTGACTGCGGTAAGTTACCTTTTCGTCCACTTTTATTTCGTCAAACTTACATTGCAATAACTACGAATAACATTCCCTATACTATCTCTGGCATCATTGTCTGTTAGTCCTCATTAATATTCTGTCGAACAAAGAAAAACGAGCCGTTCAGTTTTCACTTCTTCCTTCAGCCAATGTATGTATATCTTTCCTAACAGAACAAACAAGACCTTGAAGCAACAAAAAAAAATTTCTCACACAGGTTTTGATAGTGAATATTACCTACATGCAACACAATCACTCCATTAGAGTCTCTCTCGGAGTGAGACCGTGCGGAAGTGACATAATATCGCTTGTAGAATAAATGATGTTGACACCGGTGATTGTTTTGTCACGAACTCAATGGCCACGATAAATGAAATCTTAGCACTTCATTCACGTGCTCGGAGAACATATTCAAGTTCTCATCGAATGGCGAGAGATAACAGAATTCTTTGCCTACATTATGCTTGAAGCAGTTTGTTTTTACGAGTGGCCTTGAAAACTGTGTCTCACACCTTTCAAAACAACACGTGGGGAGCTGCATCACACTATCTGAAATAACACAACCGCTGCTTAATTAGTATTGAGCGAAGTGGTAGCTGCACATGACTTCTGTCGTCGTAAATTCACGTTAAAACGGACGTGGCATCTGCCTACACGAGCGAGTCATGCAGCAGAGAATTAATATAAATTAATTAATTTGTGCGCTCGATGCACACAAATTGAATTGAGTTAGCTTCTTTGTGGTGGTCTTACTTATTTGTACCAATGTCCATCTGGTTAAGCGCATAATTGTAAGCTATATAAACATGGAAGGTGGTGGCGCGTTACAGTGTCGAACGTTAGGGGGGGGGGGGGCAGTGGTTTTCAGAATCGGAAAAGAAAGGAAAAGTGAACCCCGCAAATATTTGCCGCCAACTGCGACACCTGAGCAGTGGTTCACTGGGGAAGGGGGATAATAGACTAGAGTGGAGAGATGAAATGGGAATAAGAAAGCGAGAGAAGAGACCAGGAAAAAAAAGGGGGGGGAGAACTTGTTCTCTTTTCATGCCCTTCTACTCACTCGCTGTCCCCAACTGGACCGGCATAATGAATAAAATGTTCTTTATTACCTTCGCATGCCAGCTACAGGTTTCAGACAGGACAAATTTCCGCTGCACAGAGCCAAATGGTCTTCAAGATTCAAAATTTTAACAACAGACAGCGTCGTTGTGATAGTTACCTTCAGGAGGCGCTGATTACTGAAACGCGGCAGGGGGGCGCACACATCGACGGAAGCTGAGCCAGGCTAGGGTGGCTAGCCAGGCAAAGAGCAGGTTGTCGCAGTGTGAACGTGTCAGCAGCTTTCCTCCCGCGCCCACGTGCTTGTGTATTCATGGAGCCGCCGGAATTCCAATATTTGGTGTCATTTCAAGGCCGCAAGAAGATTATTTCTGCTCGTGGACCGACGGAGGCGGACATTTTGGAAGCCTTGAAGACGACAGACTTTGGCCATTCTTTGCAAGCATGCCGGATTGAGGTATGTTGTCTCTATCCTGAAGTGCATCGAATTGCATTGTGACAGTGGCCCAAAACAGTACTGATTATATTCCGTTGTTAGCACGTGCTTCAACAGTTTTACCAAGCATGCGCTCGCGCTTTCGAAGCGTGGGGCTTTTCTTGCCCTGCTCTCTCACTGGAGCTGTCGGCCCGCGAAGCGTGCACGTGGTCTCGGAGTTGCTGATGGGAGATGTAAACCAGGTTTAATCTCCGCTTCGGCGGCGCGCAACCACCCTTTGCTGGCTATTCGCAGTGGTTGTGTTGCGATAATGTAATGGTGCGAATCGGCTATCGGGGTGGTTTTAAAAAAAAAGTGAAGAAATAAGTGTGGCCTCGTAACTGTGGCTCACTTCGGAGGTCAACTCAACAACACTGCACCGAGGATGGGGAAGTGGGAGATGACAGATGTAGAGGATGAGAGGTGAAAATGGTAAAAAAAATGCGCACTCGATCTGTCCTCTCGGAGGCACGCACGAACTTTCATTAGCGGAAAGTGGGGGCAGCGCGCTTGGTCATCCAGTTATCGAGCAGGCAATGCACCAAGACACGCGTTGGTAAGATGAGTGGCCGTCGCCTGAGTTCGTTCCTGGTGTTCAAATTGAGCGAGATTGTTCACGAATAAAGGCATAGCTAGGATGTTAAGAGGTTAGGTTATGTAAGGAGATCAGCAAAAAAAAGTAAGACTTTTGTACCGCACGTAAAACATGAAATCAATAAAATTGGACTACAAGAAAGACTTATTATCAATTTCGAAGGACATGGAATAGGCTAATTTCTGTGGTTACTGCATGTATCTTCCATAGTGAAAATAGCGTGGGTGCAGAAGCTGCTTGTTAGCATCGGCATGCGCAGGGTTCCCCTCTGAAGAGGGGGGCTGGGTGAAGGTTGCACGCCGGGCACGTTCTCTCCCCCCACCCCGAAATTTTTTTTCGCTCTGCCTACACAGAACAAAATGAACGTTTACCTGCCCGGTACCCACTATAGATCAGAAACGTGCCCTCCCCTCTGAAAAGATATCTGCATACTACCCTGGCTGACTTTGCGCTGCCTTCTGAAACTCAGCACCCCTCTCCCTATTGTGTCAATGAGTGGGGCAAACATGGCGACCCCCTTCTACGTCTTAATTGACAATAGGGTGAGGGCGGGGGGACCGCCAGCTGTGCTCCCAGGTATGCTCGTCAGAAACTGAAAATTCTCAAAGCTAGCGTAAAGTGTTGTGTGTGGGTGTGTGTGTGTGTGTGGTGTGTGTGTGTGTGTGTGTGTGTGTGTGTGTGTGTGTGTGTGTGTGTGTGTGTGTGGTGTGTGTGTGTGTGTGTGTGTGTGTGTGTGTGCGTGTGGTGTGCGTGCGTGTGTGTGCGCGTGCGTGCGTGTGCGTGTGTGTATGTGTGCGTGCGTGCGTGCGTGCGTGCGTGCGCGCGCAGTCTTGTGTTCTGGATGCTTGTTCACCAATGCTGTACGTTTGCCCCACGGTCGGCATTTCTGTCTCGCAGGTGTCGTTAGGTGTGTTTAATGCTTTGTATTCTTTGATATATTGTGTTGCTTTGTGTAGTGAAATCATCAATAATTATTAGGTGTGTGAGTATTCAAATTACCAATGAATAGCGACGGATCCTTTATCTCTATTTAGCTATTTCATTGCCGAAATGTGTGCACTCGAAACATTAATGGGCTATCAACACTGTATTTATTAGCGCATGATTTCGCTTCTGCAAAAAACTATGGTGTTGCCAAGCGGTGGTGTTGGATGTTGAAACACAGTTTGAATTTTAGCCATTTTTGTAAAGGTGATAGCTGCCAGGTAAAGCCAGCTACATAGGTCAGAGAAAGTGTTTCCCAGAAACAGTCTGGAAGATAGAAGTGCAGCATAGCGTTCTTGCAGAGTAATATGAGAAGCACGATCATAAGATCGACTTCGACATCGCTTCTGTTCTTGAAACAGAAAGGAATCTATGAAGGAGGCTCTTGTTCAAATGCTGTTACATTCAGAACACACCTGTAAACATGAACCGGTCGTTAGGAACAATTCCCTCTGTATACGTTCACAGCCTCCGATACGCGAGAGAAAGAGAAAGCAGGGGCCATTGTCAAACAAGACGGGGAGATGCTTCCATGACCAATATAGTCATCTCCTTAGGAAAATACCGAATTGGTTCCGAAACGTCGAGATCTCTACGAACTTGGCTAGAGCCATTTCTAATTTCTAAATTGTGATACACTGTAGAGAAAAGTTTGACGACAGAGATAACAACAGAGCTAAAAAATTTGCTTCAGCTTAGCGCACGCAAGAAATGCAGCCTAATAATTCCTTCAACGTGCGAAAATATAAGGCTCCATGGTCTATTGAATGAAGACTTGTGCCATAGCCTCCTATATACTTTCTGTGCCCGCTCGATCCCCGCGCTTTCCATTCTATTGCACCGTCGCGTCTAGTTCGAGACGAGCTGACAGGGGGCGCCGGCCAGCCCTGGGGAGTGCAGACGACGCGTAGTCCTTTCTGCTTACTCAGTGAGCATCCCAGAAAGCATAAATATCTTCGACGCAAATGTAAAAACGCACTATTATATTCATCCTGGACAACTTTACCATCGTCAGCAAGCATTACCGTGAGTAGAAACGCATCATACAAGTAAACATAAGCGTATGAATGCGGATTGCGTATCGCGTTGTCTGTGCACGCGCTGCGTCGTGTTCACGATAAACTGATGCGCTAAACTCATACTTGTCCCCAAGAATATTAAGTCCCCGGTACCCTAGAGCTTCATAGGTGAATCCACAATACTTGTCGCTGCCTCACCGCTTTAAAAAGATATAAGAAAGCGACATGACAGCACCACATGACGGCTCCTTACTTTAGCGGCATTACGTTGCGAAGCACAACGCTGCGGGTTGGGTTTCGCATCTTTCGCATTTTTCACATTTTCGCATTTTGCATCTTGTACAGGCTCTTCACATGAGAGGATGTAACTTCACCGTTTTTTCCCATGTCTCGGGCCAGGAACTGCGACCTGATATTCTTTATCAGATGGCATTGATCAAAGGCGATGAACAACTTTCGGTCGGGATCTTGGGGATGTTTTATAGAATGCTGCAGTTTCCCACTGCAAAGCATTTCCAAAGCAAGGGCATTAATTTTGTGATTGTCCGTCACAATGCGCATTACAATGAAGCCAGCTGTCTCCACTTCTTTTAGCACATATTTCATCAGCATGAACAGTTGCTGTCCAGTGCAGTTCTTGGTGAAAAAATACCCCACGGGTATTCAAATGCGCACAGAGAGCCCTGACAAAATAAAACACAACAGTGAATTTGCTAGGACTGGTTCCCCTTTTGTTGGTGTTCCACAATCCTTACCCAAGTCCACCTCTCCAACGAAGGCATCTCTCTGCTTGTTGTATTGCAGGCGTTGCCGTATTCTCATTTCGTCAACAACCAGAGAACACACTTTCGCTTGCTGGGGGCTTAGATTTTCTAGTTCCTATAGGCCTAAATTCATAGGCCTTTGTTGACAAATTTCTCAACACAATGCAATTACGAACAGTAACCTCGGAGTAAGTAGGTCTGATTTTGGCAAAATTGTTCACCTGGTCAACGATAATGCAGGCTCCTACGTGCTTTTCTCGCGCAGCTTCAACTACCTTGGCAAAAGCAGTCAAATTGCAATCTTCTTTTAATTGCTTCAGTTCTTCTTTATATTTGTCAATTGTTTGACGAAGCCGTTGTATTTGCGTCTTTAAATCGCGCTCCTTTTGTCTGAATTTCTGACGTTCTAAAACAGAAATACTACTGCGAACATCTACCTGGGTGGCTTCGTGCTTTGAGGTAGGTTCAGAAGGAGCATCCACCTGAACTTGTAGTGATACGGTGAAGCACGGTCTGCGAGACCCGGAGAGCTAAAACTTGAGGTAAGTCCATCCGCAGGCACGGTGTCTTCATCGGCTCCAACAAAAAGACCTGTTGCAGTCCTTGTCTCGAGAGGCCGCGCAGCAGCGTTGTCAGTAGCAAGCGCTCGTTTCCTCGCAGCCGCATCACTCCGCGGTTTCTTCGGCTTCGGCTGCATGTACTCCGGGTAGTCGTCGAACACGCTGGCAGTTGCACTCCTCTTGAGTTTTCGAGTTTTACATCATTCTTTGTAGTCCGTCAGGAGAAAATGTCGGCTGCACACAACGGAGTAACGTGATGTCGTGTTCGGCATCCAGTCTTTCCTAGCGATGGCTTTCAACCAGGCTGCCCTCGCTTCACTGTCACTAGGAATTTCATGAAACGAAATCTCCGGTACCTTACGTTTCGCATCAGATTTGCACTTTGGAACACAGCAGTAGGCCATGGAATCACGAGAACACGCACAAGTTCTTCAATCGCGGGAACACAACGCGCACGTCGACTGCGGCCTGCGGCGATCCAAGACGAACTGCCTTCACGCTCCCCAGGGCTGGTGGCGCCATCTCTTGGGGAACGGCGTCTGCCGGTGGGATAGCGCGGACGGAGGCTCTGCCTCCTTCGAGCGGGCACAGAAAATATAGGAGGCTATGCTTGTGCCATTAGCGTATACAGTATTTTATAGATAGCAGATACTGTGAGTGTGGTTTTTCGTTGTAGCACAGTGATTATCTTCTGCTAGTACAGCAATCATTAAATGCTTTTGTTTATTTCTAATTGATGTTATGAAACAGTGAAATTTCACAAGTTTAATTGTCACTATTTCACAAATCTGAACTTACTGATACCGAATGTCCAGACGAGTAATTTACAATGCTCTTTACAATACATACATTAAGGGTTTCTCGACAATACACACGGCATCATGATAATAATAAAAAAAAACAGGACAAGTAAAGTGATTCTAGGGTGCTATTGAATATAACATTGGTAGTCTGCTTACTTCAGGTTCTGTGCCTATTGAGGTAACTTTATGGGAATTTGAACATCACATCTGAATCTCTTTCAGGTATACAACGTCCGACATGATGAATTTGTGGACCCACCAGCTGGCCATGTCTTCTCTGATAAAGATAAAATCAGGCTTGTGTGCAGTGAAAACTTCTTAATGAGCTGCAGGTCAGTACCTAAATTTCAGGTGCCAAGTTTAATATTGCTTTTGGAAAACTGCATCACTTACTAGCCTCTGTTTTCAGCACAACTGACAAAGTGACAGCAGTGCATGAAGGTAGCCTGCCCAAGACCCTTGAAAGTAATGAGCAGTCACCTAGTCAGCAGCTTGCCTGCTGTGAAAATGATTATAGGCTACCACCTGTGCCCTTAGATATTAAGGATGCGATTGAAAGGACACAACCAGGAAAAGTGTCCAGTCACACTAAATCCCGCATTGTAGGGTGGATTGCAAATCATCTCATGACTATAACAGTGTAAGTATAGGCATGTATTTGCATGTGTTTAATTCAGTACAGGTTTTAAAGTTGCTCTTTTTTACAGCTATCCAGGAAGCCTCTACGAAGCAGCTGCAAAATCTCTCGTGTTGGAATATCCAGTGCTAAGGGACACTATTGGCACAGGCTGGGTAAGCACTAAAGCAATGGCATTCCTATAACTTTATTGGGATGTCATACATGTTGGTGAGCTAGACTGCAGGTGCCCTTCAAGTTATTTTGTTCTTGGAGAGCATTCAAGAAGTTTCAACCCCATATTTATTACATTTGAATAATTGCCATGCATGTTCTTAGAGTCGTTTCATCGAACTCTGATAATGGCAGACATTAACTTGAGGGTTTGATAATAATCATCAACTAGGTGCCCATGGCCAATATATTCATATCATGCATTAATAAAGTTAAAAACTGGCCCTGGTTATAAGCTTTAACACCGGTTTAAGAGGATAAATACAGATGTAATGCATCGCTTCTGGGGATTGAATATTACCACTAATGGTATATGTAGTTTCTAATCACAGCTTGAATAGAGGCTCACACAAGCTCAGTTCTGCGACTGAAATGCCACGATCTTCGCCATGCCGCATGGCTCCAGCACATACATAAAATGCAGGAACCGGAGTTTGGAATGAGCAGATAAAGCTAAAATACAACAGATATGCTGATATTACTAGGAACAGCTAAATTTGCCAGGTATTGTCACCTGAATCTGCTTCTGCCCCATAGCAGGTTAAAAGCAGTGTATCAAGGTTCCCAAAGAATCATTTGCTTCAAAAGTGACCATGTTCAAAGAGGACAGTGTCCACTGTGCGGAAATTTGAAATAATAAAAAAAATTGTTGTTTCCAGGACTCATGGAAAGTCTCCTTGAAATACAAATTCGCATATATGAGGAAGTCTCTGTGCACAGTTCCAGCTGTTCAAGCAGCGAGAGCAGCTTACGGAAAACGCAAAGACTTAGAAGAAAGCACCAATACTAAGCGGCACTGCCATGTGGTAAGTGAAACGTCAAATGGACTGGTACATAGAACTCAACTATGAAGTCACTCTTATTTTATGTGTGAGCTACTGAAGTAAAACATTATTCATGTTTTTAACGATATAACCTCTTCATATCAACACATTAAGAAGCCAGGCAAGTTTTCAGGGCCATATTGACAGTTAAAGTATAGTAAATGCAAAATAAGACAAAATAAATTTGGTAAACAAAAAAATCATCTTATCTCCTATGGAGAACAAAACAACAACTTTCACAGTTTTCATGCAAGGCTCTATTATTTGAGTCAAGATGGTAACGCTCTATCAAACTTCTATGTGTCCCTGTATGTTTAAAACTCGGCGTTTCAGCAAGTGCCGCGGGCATGTTGCTCGATTCCTCATTCTTTTCTTCATTTTGTAGCTAGGTTCCCGACTTGGCTGATTCCATGCTCCTTGGTTAGCAAGTAGTAGATTTATTGCTCGGTATCAGCTTGTTATTGACATCATGCATCATTCCAGCTTTAAATATTGTGTTCTACATTTTGCACCATACTTATCACTGAAGTGACTGACAATCCTTTGATTCAACTATTAAACTCGCATGAGTACTGAAATAAGTGGACAGGTGAAATCAAACTACTGCAGCTCAGTGAGCATGTGATGTGAAAGCTCCAACCAGCGATAATTAATGCCCTTTCAGTGGCCACCATAAACAATGCCCATATGCTATGCTTGGCTTCAATATCTGTCTGTCCTCTACATTAGAAAAGCTCCTTATTGCTCTTTATTTGTTGACTACACCATGTAACTATACATAAACCAATGTTTTTCCAGAAGCTTTTTAGAGGTGAACATTTTTTTTTGGGGGGGAGGCAAGATACATATTAGGTTCGAAATTTCAAGTTTTCAAACTTTCTTTTTATATGAAAGAACAAGCACTACTAACTAATATCTGGTCAAAGTTTTACATATATGACATACATATAAAGGCAACAACTCTTGTATTCTAACACCGACACCGCAGTTGGCAATATTTAAAATCAGTGTTACCTCTTCAGACTCCTTCTGATATAGGTAGGAGGCGTGGTTCACTGGTTTTACACACACATTTGCGATATGCTGGTTCACAAGGTGTAAATTTGGAAGTGGTGAAGTGCCGAGGTGGTCGACATTGGAGAGAATCATTGTGAGAACTTTGATATTAACATAATTTATGACACACTCGCAGAGCAAGATGGTATCAGTACACACTGCTTCAGTTCTCTTACGTAAGTCAACCCTGTAATTGAGTTCTCTACACATGTCCAGTTCAAAAAAATGCCAACATTCTTCAACTGAGCTAGCAAAAAGTTGAGTTTTCATGTCTGCCTATTTCATGTCATTTGTCGTGATCTTTCACTGTGCAGTACCATCTTTTTTTTGCTGATTAGATTGTAGATCTCTCCCAACATGTCGCTTCTCAGCATGATGAGGCTACAATTAATAGCCATATTGACTACATGGTGAAAGAAATCAAGCGGCCTATTCCTGACATGCAAAAACTCGGTGATTCTATGGAGCAGACAAGACCATCTAGACAGAAGTGGATGAAGGAAATGAGGCCATCAACAGCAGATGTGGTGCTGAAATACCCTGCTTTGGCAAAGGCTGAAATGGTGAGCAGAAACAGCTGTGGTTTTGATCCTGCTGCAGAAATGTATGTGAGAGAACTTAACAATGAGTTTTTTTATGTTATCGATAGTTGCAAATTTGTTGGTGATTCGGTACAATTTTTTTGTCGTTCTAGCTTCATGAGGAGTTCATTGCTCTCACTGGCGTAAACTTAGAAAAAAAGGTCCTGGAATTTATAAACCGGTATGGAGACCGGGTGTTTTGAGCTTGCGAAGTGTCGTCGTTGCGCGAAGGAAGCTGTGAAAGCAATTGAAGAAGAAGTCGAGGCACTGGATGGTGACGAAAAGAAATGTACGTGTAGAAGCTTGCCAGCTTTTCCAGTTTTCCCAAATTTCCAAACTTTTATAAGTCATTTTCATAGGAGTATTACTGTCAATGCCCTTATATGTGAAAGTTTGATGTGCCTAAAAATATTTCGTCAACAGATCGCTTTGCCGTTGGCATTGTCGAGTTGCTGCCCATGCTCCTAAAGGAGCAGCCGCGATTTCTGCAGGGACCGGTGAGCTTATTTGCTTTACCTTTTTTTATATCAGCTAGTATACTTTTCATCAGTGATGCTGATTTTATGTATTACTCATTTTACAGGACACCTACCCTGCCCTTTCGCTGAAGGGCAAAAATGCCTCTGAAGCTACAAACATAGTTGCGAGCTTTGAAGGGCTTAGTGTAGAGGTGCTTGATGTAATTGCAGGTATGACGGCGCTTATGGAAATATACTGGATATTCGATGTCAAGTACAGTGGCGCCAACAAAAAAAACATTCACTCTACTTGAACATTTCTGTGGCTTGCCGACAAGTGCAAAGCAGATGCCGCTAGTCACTACGGCAAATATCATCGCTTGAAAAGGCAACTTAAGTTATGCCTACAGACGTGTGTTATCAATAAATGTTTTCATATAAAAATGCACTGTGTGGCATATTTCATTGCTCCCTGGCTTTTGGAACAATGCATTGTTTTGTTCCTGACAATGTCAGCCGCATAAACCTGTGGTTTTATACGGCCGTTGACACTCAGCAGTGAATTTGGAGGTGTGTTCGTAGTGTCTTTCATGATAATATATTTCGCAGTGTGGAACAGAACCAGGTGTTTTCCAAGAAAAAGTGCTAAATACCATGATGCAATACATTGGCAATTATTCTGATTTTATATGTATAGTGCATATCTATATTATTGGTATATATACCCGCATTTTCGTCGCATTCATTACAGCTACAATGTTCTCGGTAAAATATGGCCATCAGAATAATCAATTCAACTAACCTGGTGTGCACACAATTGTGTATTCGAAGAGTCTGTCGTACCTCCATACCAGCCGTAGCTAGTAAGAACGTAGCATCGATTACTAACATATTAGCTTCGTAACTTTGGAAGAAGGTAGTGGAACTTGCTACTTTTGGGTAGCAACGGCTTGTCACATATGTTACAACCATATTATAGTAATGGGAGTAGTAGTAACTATTGCTACATATGCCGTTACTAACAGGAAGTAGTAATGGCAAGGCCAGTAACAGTTACTACCCTTGTTGTTGCTACCTGCTGTTAGTAACAGCAACGGTAGTAAGGATTCCTACCCTTGCTTTTACTAGCTGCTGCTAGGAACGGCAAGAGTAGTAACAGTGACTACGCTTGCCGTTACTAACTCCCGTTACTAACAGGGTTGTAACATATGTGACAAACTGTTACTACCCAAAAGTAGCAAGTAGCACTACTTTTTTTTTAAGAGTGTTTCGGCATGCCCATAAAAAGCGCTCTCGAAAATGCCGCCCATGATCGTGATGTGCATTCCTAAAGTTCCGATATTTAGTTTTTGCCATCGTACTCTCTCCTGGATTTATAGATGTAAGCGCTTATCTTTCAAAGGCACATGTGTCAAACAAAATCCCGCTGTCTGTCGAAAGCTCACTCATGAGCGTGTTTACAAAGTACTGCAATTATTCAATGAACAGGTTAGAAAGGAGGCCTTCTTAGGAACAGTTGATCGTAATATAAATGAGTCGTATTCTTACGAAAGTGTCGAAGGCAAGCTGTAGGCTCGCACCAGTACGAGCGTCAGCGAATAAACATCCTCAATATGAATGGTTAAATTTATCATGGGGTGACTCACAACGGCATTTGATATGTAAGCACAGATGTAATCATCATCACATGCAACATATGAGAAGTAATAAACGCCGTTGACGCGGCATTAGTCGCTAGAAATTGTGGTTAAATGGTTCCTACGAATTGAGAGTGATGTTTAATATCCTTAAAGGGAGATTAAACATGCGTGTAGCTACCGCATTGATAGCTACAACACTTTTTGCTTGTTGCCGTCGAATGGCTTCGTTAAAGAGTTCATTGCTTCTTGAATTGACCGCCACAAACAATTTTAGAATGTGTTTAGTACGAGCGGACTTGCAGTGATTCGTAATTGCTTTTGTTCTCCTCGCTCCGACTAGCGCGCAGCGAGAAAACAGATGCGTCACGTCATCACCTTCAGCACATTTTATTGTCTTTTTCACGCAATAAGAGCTCGTTCCACAGAAATTTTGGCGTCGTTGGTTGTGAGCGAGAAATTATCGTTGCCGAAAAATAGAGAAAAATGCAAATAAAATAAATGAAAATCAGGGGACACTTAAGCTTCTCCTTTAAGAGTTCCACACGATAACGATATCCTGTACCGAGTGCGTGCTGCAAACACCTAGTGCATGAAACCTTTTAGAACTTGCTATGCACCCACTGCGTGGCCTTAAGGTAATAGGCACAGTAACGTGTTTGCTTCATGCAGTGGATGACCAGCGTTAAACCACGAAGTCATTGTGATCATGTTCTGACACCCGATGGCAGTGTACGCTTGTACCACGCATTATTGCAGCAACATTTCTTGTGTATGGTGAAGCGTGTATAAGGACTCGCGTGTTTGTGAAGCATGAAACGTTACTTTCAATGCATTCGCAAGCGCAGGAAGTTATTATCGCTGTATTCGCAAGGAGACACGCGGCACTGTGGTAGAAACATCCGATTGCCACTCAACGACCTTTGTTTGATCTCCACTCGGACCGCTCTGACCCAGTTTCCGCTCTGACCCAGGATTATTTATTTATTTCACTTGCGCGCTCTCGATTTTCTGGTCACGCATAAGACAGCAGGGCGCCAAGAAAGGCGATCATCTATGATTACACCCAGGTAGCGATGTTGGTGTACCCACTGTATCGGTGTGTCTCCGAGATAAAGCCTGCGAAGGCTTCGACGAGGGCGTTGCCTTGGATGGTACGGGATCACAGCTGACTTCGCAGGTGCAACCTGCAGGCCAACTTCCACCAACATTAACTATTTCTGTGTTAATGCGTGCTACAAGCGTAAATTGCCATCGGGCGCCAGAACTTGAGATTATCATTAAGGCTTTATAGTTGAACGTCAGTTACGCACTATATGCACACACGCAATAGTGTACTGCACCCTTGAAGGGGTCGTGAAGCGTTCTCCAAAAATTTTAGACCATGTGTTCAGAATCCTGACAGTTCATTCAATACTATACCTCGACTCATTTGATCGCCTGTGCTCACACAATACCTAAAAAGCGCAATTTTAGTAAAACAAATTTGTGAGACTTTACTTCTAATCGTGTCACTGAAATACACTTGACAGACTAAATGCTTCTAAAAATTATTACAAAGAATATCGATGGAGCTAACGTTTTGACAAGTGAACTTTTATTCGTCAAGGCAACAATGTTACCCTGACAAAGACCAGTCAACTTGCCGAAACACTGTTCCCAGTGACGTTCTTTCTCGAACACTTCTGACCACTCCAATCTTCTCCATGCCTTTAAACTTTGGTCCCGTTTAGTACTCAAGTTTTGTAAAAAAATCTATTTTGTAAAAACAAACAAACGTGATGAGTGAAATATGACGTGACCTACTAGCGGTTGTTGACAGTTTTTGCCATTGGTTCGGATATTCTGGGTTCAACGTCTGCTCACTATGTCCGTGTGTCAATTGTAAGTTCAAACGTCTCCTGTCTTACTTCACATGCACTTGCATGTGAAGTAGACAGGAGGACTTCCGCGACAACTCTCCTCCTTTCAATTTTTCATTTTTCCTTCTATTTCGGGTTGTCACCAGTGAAGTCCTGAAATGAATTTTCTATTCGTGATTTATTTCTAGTAAGATGCCCTGCAACCGCCAGTGGTAAAAGCAGTGCTGCCGCAGCCGAGAGCAAATACATGAGAGGTATCGGGAGTTTCCGGCCCCTGGCCAAAATGGTCAGCCTGTAGTTGACCATTTGTGCACTGCCAGCGTGGCGCTACGAGGCGCACGCACATTCGCATGTCTACCTAACTCGCTTGCCGCTGAGCACCACTATATTGCGGTGCCACCAGGCGACCCTCTCGTACTGGCGAGTTGCGCACGATGCAGTACGCATGCTCTGGAAGTAAGACACCGGACTGAGTCAAGAGATGGCGCCTTGCGTGCGTTTGTGGACGAGGATAAAGACCTGCAAAAAAGCACGGAAAATTCACTTCGTGGTTTATGTCACTTAATGAAAGAAAATGGGTCACAGGCCGGCATTCATGAATCATGTAAGTGATATCATGTAGTTATGTAGCGTTTCCGACTAGAAGCTAAACACATTAACCACACATAATATACGATAGACGGGTGTCAATCTGCCGTTTTAGTAGATGCAAAGCAGCTGTTAGACTAGTCTGTGGAACGCTGTCCTTCCATCTGCACCGTGGTCCCCTGGCCGCAGGTGTTGGGCGGTCCCAAGTAGGTCACGCCTTAACTCGTAGTGCGCGCGCGTTGAAGTCATTCTCTCCCTAGATGCCACCTCTCGCCGCGTGTCATCTCTTTCGCTTCACCCTCTCGACCGCTCGCTAAGTTTCGACCGCATATCGAGCGAACATCTTCTGCGATCAAACTTACAGGAAACCTGACCCGCCACCCGTTCCTCGCGTTTCAAGAAACGTTTACTAGAGTAAACGCTACACCGAGTTTCACTTCAAGCCTTTCTTCCAGCTACGTGTCGACGCCCGTTTCAACCCGGTCAGCGCCGTGCGCAGCGCTGCTGCTTTGCACTCTATCAGGGGTTCCTTCAGAGAAATGGTCCATATTTTCTAACTTCTTCCTCCTTCACTTCCCCCTCGCCGGCTCATTCCACT
>WOVY01015696.1:0-55584 GCA_013436015.1 Rhipicephalus annulatus
AGGGATGGTCCTCGGCAAGTTCTCGTGGCAGTGGCCTCAGCGTAGATAGGTATCTGGGCTTTCTCGAAGGAAACGTCCTTGGTAGCGAGTGTTGCGGTGGATGAGCATGATCGTGGTCTGGTAGGGTTCAGTGTGTCTAATACAATAGGATTGAGTGCCTCGATGTCCTCAGACGACGAGCGCGAGGGCCGTATCTCCGGACGAAGGTCTGGTGGCGGTATTTTCAGGTCGAATACCGATGCAGAGTCCGGGACCTGTAGTGTAGGATTTCAGCCACTTCGGTCAGGGTTAGCAGCAGGGAACTCCTGGCAGCATTCCGTTGACGAGCTGCAACGAACGATTGCAGCCTCGAGGGGGGCGCTGCCTGGGCTCCATCCTCGGCCTCGGGGAAGATCGAGCTGGACTTGCTGAGTCACAGGAAATCCGTCCGAAAGCGGCAATCAGGGCTGCACTCCATTCTGCCCGGACTGCTGCCCGACGCCTTCGTACCTGTGCCATGCTGCGGCAGCATCCCGCAGGCGATCTATGGCCATGTCCCACTTCTGCTCTTCAGTCGTTCCGAGAGCGTTGACGGTTGCCACCCATTCCTCGGCGTCGTCCTGGAAACCGCGAAATTCCGGTAGCGCGAAGGAAATCGGCGATGGCGGGACGGCGGGCAGAACTCCGAAATGTGCCCCCGCCAAGCAGTTCACTTGCTCCGATACCTCCGCGAGAGAACGCCGGAGATTGCGACGGTTCTCGGGCGAGCTTACCTCGAAGTTTTGCGCGGCGGCCGCAGCCAACATGGCATTGAGTGCGCACAATGTTGGCAAGATGGCAGGACATAGCTGGAGCTCGACGCTATGAGGGCGTTGGTCGTGACGCGGAGTTGCGCGATGGTATGCTGCAGCTCCGCTGCGCTGTCGTGTGATCCGCACGAAGAGCCAAGGCCCGCCTCTGCGGAGGATACAGTGACTGCGGTACTCGAGGTGGTACAATTCCTGACCAAGGACGCGTGGACGGCGTCCCTTGGAAATCCAGCTGTGGTCGGATTCGTGGACATGGGTTCCAGGGCGCTGGAAGCGTCAACGACGTTCCCAGACAAGCGGAACCCGGTGATGAGTTGTGACCTGGTACTGTGGCGTAGATGAAGCGGTGTGTGCGCCGCCGGGTAGGCCTCGACGCCGTACACGGTGGGTGCTTGAAGCGCCGACAGGTTGCCAGGTATGGAGGAGGCATGTACGCCATCCTAGGTGAGAGAGGCCCGTGCGCATGGTTGCCGTGACGTGTCGCGCCCCTGGGCAAGTTCCCGAAACCACAACGGAGGCCTGGACGCCATCCGTCGGTGCTGGGATCGATGCTGGCCGCGACGGACGCCTTGCGGGTTCCATCAGCGAAGAAGCGTGACGGCGTTCCTTATCGTGAACTGGTACGGGAAACGGGTGCTGGAGCCGCCGAGGAGGCCCTTGACGCCGTCCTCAAGCGACGCTTACCGCGGCTACACGTCGCGGGTATCCTGGGTGACGAAGCCGGGACGTAAGACGTCTTCATCCTGTCGACTGCGCCATTGTAGAGACGAGAAATAAGAGACAACGCCTTTGCTGCAGGCCGGCTGTTCTTATTCTGCTTTCTCCTTCTCGTCTTCTTCTCTAGCCTGCGAGTCTGTGCCAGAGAGAGTTCCAGTTTCGGTTTTCGTCATTACAATATATAATATATATATATATATATATATAAAATAGGTAGATAGATAGATACGCTCAAAGTCGCCGAAGTTTGCTAAAAATTGCTTCGCATTTAAAAAAAAAGTTTTTTACGAAAGTATTTCAGCAACAACCCGGGTGTCAGATACGTGTATCACTTTATTTTTTGTGTTTTGAGCCTCGAAAACGTAAATATCAGTGTTGCCAAATACTTTATCGAGTACCTCTTCCTAGCTTTGACTCTTACAAAGAACCAACTAGCTTAAAATTGAGTAGTACTTGAGATTGTAACCTAAACCATAAACTTTCTGGATGTAACTGCAAGCACTTCTGTTTCGTATGTTGTCGCACTTTGTCAGCCTACTTTATGATAATTGCAGCATCAGCAGTAACTCAAAGACCACCACTCGAATAATTATGAAAGGACTGACAATTTTGCTAGCCGGTACGAAGTTATACTACTGTAACTAACACTACAATTACAGATTTTATAAATTCGTTTTACTTTGTAGCGCCGTTTCAGCAGTACGAATACTCATAACCTTCAGGTACTTGCTGCACGTGAACCCTGTTAAAAAACTAACTGAACACTATGTGTGCGCCATGGCATCATTTACACCCACCAGGCTCGGGCTGTAGCACAAGTGCTCATGAACTACACGTAGTCTTTTTATAGATACGTGTATGCGTAGCTACACGCGTGGACAGTTATTTCTGTGTCCTACACAAGTAAGGCCGTTTCACATGACACAAAAAGTAGCTATTTTCAGTCCATGAATCCGCTCAGTGCGAAAAAAAGGCCAGTTCGCCCCCACTGCTGTGGTCCGGGGTGAGTTTCCGACTTGTTGGAAATTTCGCTTTGATTGCAGCGGCGGGAGCGATTTTTTTTCCGGGACCCGTCGAAATACGGCCTGGTCGGCCAAGCTGTTGAAATGGTGTGGCCGTGTTTGATCGATAATGGCCGCTGTTGCGCATTTTGAGGGTAGTTAGATAGGAAAGGTTTCCTAAATGACGAAACACACGGGATTTTTAGCGTTGATGGACACCTAATATATCATAACGCACAGATTGTTACATCATATTTGAAAAATTCTACAGTGTCTGCCGCAACGAATGGTGCCAAGAAACATATCTTTCCGCGCCGGTTGCAAAGCGAAAATGGCAGAATATTCGTGGTCCATGTTAAACGGAATCGCCATACCGGCGGTTCCGAACAGAGTGATTGGAGCAAACGGAACCATTTTTTTTTCGCAGCAATCAAGACACATGGTGGAACAGCCTTTACCTCGACGAAAGTAATAAAGTCAACACAGTGTTTCCACTTTCGCTCTCTGACGTTTTCTTGCCTCACTGCCTTTGAGTGTAGCTGCTGAAAGTGGCCCTGTTATTAGAACTCATCAGTCAGCGTATGGTGATTAAAACTTTTTTTCTACCCGTAACATTCGCAAAACTCTTCGTAAAAAAAATATGAGTGTTTTCATTCAGTATGAGGACGCTTGAGTATGCACGTGTGCCCGCTGCGGGGGGTCTAGGGGCTAAGGTACTCGGCTGCTGACCCGCAGGGCGCGGGTTCGTATCCCGGCTGCGGCGGCTGCATTTCCGATGGAGGCGGAAATGTTGTAGGCCCGGGTGCTCAGATTTGGGTGCACGTTAAAGAACCCAGGTGGTCTGAATTTCCGGAGCCCTCCACTACGGCGTCTCTCATAATCATATAGTGGTTTTGGGAAGTTAAACCCCCACATATCAATCAATCAATGAGTATGCACGTGTATACCCAATGCGCCCAACATTATTATAATCGCGCATTGAGCGCTTTTATATTGGCAGTGATATGAAGAAGTGCTGCTGTTGGAGGATTTGTTTAGCAGCAGCAGCAATAACAGTCATCTATAGAATTTACTTCCCTATGCATCACCGACTTCCTTGAAGGAAGTTTGAGAATCAAAAAAAGGTAATACTATAAATAGTGTCACACAGAGAAGATCCGATGTTTTTCGAGAAGAGCTGGTGTAGCTTTATTCTGACGGACAACCTCCTGGATAAGGGACCACTCGGGATTGTCACAAATTGACATAAAATAGGCCTTTGTCGACAATTCAACCTCGGTCTTGTAGTTTTTCTTGGCCCACAGTGAACAGTTCGGCTTTACTGCAAAATAAATTAAATAAATGTAGGTAAGCGCAAAACCTCGCACTGCATAAAAAGAATCTCTGACGTAAGTTGTGCCTTAACTTAGCGCTCCCTTTTCGTCATTGGGATGTGACCACACACCCAACACACACACACACACACACACACACACACACACACACACACACACACACACACACACACACACACACCACACACCACACACACACACACACACACACCCACACACACACACACACACACACACATATCTATAGTATATATACGCATATAGATGCGCTTTTACATAACAACTTATTTACTCAGTTGAAGTTTTGACCGGAGCCCCATCTTTTCATGACGTCATAATATTTACACATATTCGTGTCTTCTTATAGCTTCTCGAGACAGGGGGGAGGGGGGCAGAAGAAAAGCTTCACCAACAAAAAAGAAGAAGAAAAGAGGAGGAAACGTTAGAAAAAAGCAAGAGCAATACCGCGCAAATAGGAAGGGAAAGGAGCTCAATAGAGTAAGGTGACCGTAAACAAGCAGTGCCATATTTGTCAAGAATACCTCCCACAAACCTACTCTTCTCCGGAGTGGACATTGTGCCACCATTTCTGTATTTCAGCCTCCAGGGTAATCCGCTGGCAGCTTGCCCTCCTTTGAAGTTTGCTACAATTGGCAGGGAGAGCTTAAAACACTTCAAGTGCAAGTTGGTAACGTCGCAAAATCCGAAAGAGCTGGTAGTTGTGGCACCGCCATCAATATTCAACATATATATATATATATTGGGCTCCTGTCAGTGAAGGAAAAGACGAAGAAAAAAGCAAAGTAAAAGAGAAGTAAAGAGAGGGGGGCATCTGTACGACATCCGGACCACTAATCTGTGCGTTCCAGCAGTGCTTGAAGCGGCAAACGATTTCTCTATAGATGTATTTGCTAAAAGCTTGTTAGGCGGTATCATTATTGTTGTAATGGTAGGCTAGGGGCAGTTTACTGATTAGAGAGGAGCGTTTGCACCTTTTAGTGATCGTAACGCTGACAGAGTGCCAGGGTGGTTCATTTATTTTGTTTTTTATCGTGTTTGATTTGTAAATAAAGTAAAAATTCCAGTTGCAGCCGTTCCCTGATTTTTCGAAAATTGCTTTCAAATAGTGTAACCCTGATGCCATCAAAGCTGTGATCTTTATTGTACTGTGTTTTGAAATGGGAAGACCAGGCAGGGGACGTACATGGACCCGATGGTTGTTGAATCTAATTCTAAACGGAGTGTATGTCTGGCCCACGTAATGCATATCACATATACCACATTCCAGAAGGTATATGACCTTATCCGAACCACAGTCCAGTGCACCTCTTATCCTGTGCTTAAAATACGAGTGGGCGCTTTTCGCTACCGTCGTTGTCTGCATGTATTTGCACACCTAGCATCTGCTTTTTTCGCAAGGGCGACAACTTGTTTGAGGTTTAAACGCCTATCTTTGAGTTTGTTAAATGATCCTTTATACTTTTCGGCCACCTGTATACAACACAAGAGGGAGAAGTGAAAATTTTTGAGAGTTGCAATATGTTAAATATGTTGGCAATATGTTAAAGTGTTTTCTTTGGACCTTGTTTATGTTTGGTAGGTTGCTCGTGAAAGCTAATAGCAAATATTTGTTACGGTGCTGGTCGGTATCTTTTTGGTGGTGTACAAGAGTCTGGCGGTCCAGATTTTCCGCTTTTTTGATGGCGTCTTCAATGATAGCTGGCGGGAATTTTTGATGAAGGAGTACTTCGCGGCATATGTGTGCTATTTTTGTGGAAGCCGCGGTGCGGGAGCAGATTCGTCGTAATCTGTGTGGCTTGAGAATAGGGAACGCTGGTCTTGCAGTGGTCGCGGATGCAGCTTTTGAAGTGCAGGTATTGTTGCCTGTCCATAGGTTTTCTCTATAAGCTAGTTACTAACGCACCATCGTTCATTCGAATAAGTACATCAAGAAAGCTTAATTTTGTGTTACAGTAGAGTGTGTTAATAAATGCTGGGGTGCACCGGGTAAATGCATCTATGAATTTGAGCAGCTCGTTTTCCGAATGTGTCCAAATCACAAATATAACGTCTAGGTACCGCATATAGATTAAAGGTTTGATATCACAATATGAAATAAACTTGCACTCCATATAGTGAAATAATATGTTAGCGTAGTTTGGGGCCATTCTTGTACCAATTGCCATGTCATTGATTTGAAAGTAGTACTCATTGCTAAATTCAAAGATGTTCAATTCGAGTACAAGTCTCGTTAAAATTTCAATTACTTTTTTGCTTTGATATGCGATGGGATTGTGGGTGCCATACAATTCAACAAGTGCTCTTATACTATCGTCATGTGGGATTTTTGTGTAGAGTGAATTAACGTTCATTATCACGAGGAATACATCTTCTGGAATTTGCATGGCCTATATTTTCCGAAAGAAATGGTTTGTGTCACGCAAAAAGGACTCATGTATGGGCGGCATGTCTTTGACTAAAGAGTCAATATAACCAGAAATCGGTTCCGCAAACGTTCCTGTGCTTGATATATTGGGTCTGCCAAGGTTTTGGTCCTTATGAATATTCGGCAGCATGTAAAAATAATGTCGCGTGACCGTGGTGTTCCGAACGCCAATCAGAAGACAGCTGCCACGCCACTGTGTTCAAATGCTCCAACTGTCACGGTGCTCATAAAGCGTCGTCTAAGGATTGCCCGTGAGTGCGAAATGAACGCGCGGTGCTGAAACGCATGGTGCGCGAAAATTCAACGCACAGAGAAGCCACTGATAATGCCAGGCGACGTCGGCGTCACCACTGAAGATCATCACGAAACGTGTCATCTGCCAATAGAGACATGTCATCTCGAGGAAGAACAAGTGGTTCCCCACCATCAAGCTCTGCCAAGACGGATACACCAAAAAAAATCAGGGTCAAGACTCCCACATCGTGAAGAGTGGCCATCACTTCCACGAACACAGCCTGTTTCAGAAGTGAATCGAATCCCGCCAACCTCGATGTCATCACGAACCCCTGATGAAAAGACAACTGAGGATCGCCAGGTCTTTAACACGTTGCAGACCCTTATGAGCGCAATGCGCATGCTCCTAAGCCACATGAACACCCCGTCAACGCAGAGTGCACTCCAGGTGCTGGACACTTTGAGTCCGGTGCTTGCAGCTCTAAGGTAAAACGATGACCCGCAACATGTTATCCTTTCGAGAGGAGGTGAAGAACGCATCAGTCCTTCAGTGAAATGCCGGAGGACTTAGGGCACGTACGTCCGAGTTCGGGCAATAAGTATTCCCGAACCAGTTTTCCATATTTGTGATTTGTGAACCGAACCTGTCAGCTCACATGAGACTGTCTGGATATGAGTGCTTTAAGTCTTCTATCCATGGAGAGCGCAGCAAGGTCGTTGTGCGCATATGGCGCGACCTAATTTATGTTCACCACCCTGTACGCCCTGACAAAGAAAGCCAGTACGTTTGCCTAACAGTAAAAAAAAACAAGAAGACAACATTCACAATAATCGGAGCCTACTTACCTCCATCAAGTCGTCTAGACCGTGAGCGCTTGCGCAGAATTTCGAATTCAAATCTCTAGCCATGGGTGATAACTGGCGACTTCAGAGCCCATCACTACTTAAGGGGAAGCTCCAGGGTCAACAGTAGAGGTAGACAGTGTCTTTCGCTTCTGAATGTGAAGGTATCCTCGTGAATGACGGCAGCCCTACTTATTTGCGTGGATCGGCCTATAGCAGTTATCTGGACCTGACTTTCGTCTCACGCTTGTTCGCCAGCAGAGTGCACTAGTTTTTCGATTTGGAAACAAGGGGTAGTGACCACATCCCAACATATTTGAAGATTGACGGCTCTTCAAGTCTCAAGTCCTCCAGAGTCGCCAAGTGCACCGATTGGCAAAAAATACAAGTTAATCATGAAAAAATGTGTTGGCGGCTCACCCTTCAACCTAGAGGACGCAATAAAGAGTGCCCTACAATCAACCACGTGTTCGCATCCGGTGAGCTCATCTCGCGCTGATATGGACATTGATCTCGAGAAACTCCGAGCAATTCGTCGTCGTGCAGAACGACTTTTTAGACGCACGAAGTCACTTGATTATCTGAGAGTGGCCAGACGCACAAAAAAGAAAATACAGCGTCACATGGACAAAATGGACAAGAAACGATGGGTATCTTTTTGCGAGTCTTTGGATCCCAGAAAGCCTCTGTCCCTCATCTGGATAACTATCCGGGGTCTTCGTACAATCATTACTCAGCGCTACCCATTAAAATCTCTGGCACTTCACTTACGCTGCGAAGAGATTGTTGTCGCAGATTCTTTCTGTCGAAGGATTGCCTGCGGGGCAAGTTCAACTCGGACGAAGACGCCCGACTTTTCTGTATCCCCACGTGATCCCCGAATGAAGATCTCGTTTTGAATGGACAAACTAAAAGCTGCGCTTGCTTTGTGTACACGTTCTTCAGCGCCAGGACCTGACGGCATCACTTACCGCGCTCAGTGTCACCTAAGAGATCAAGCTCGGAAGACACTATTGCTGCTGTACAACGACTCCTGGCAAGCTGGTATGGTTCCACAGGAACGAAAGTCAAGTCGCCTGATTCCACTTCTCAAAGCCGGCAAGTCACCTTTGCACATTTACTCTTACCACCCGATTGCCTTCGCGAGCTTTCCGAGAAAAGTTTTGGAAAGGATAATTTTAACGCGTCTGGAATGGTACTTAGAATTCTACGAAATATATCCAGATGGCATCTCTGGGTTCAGACGAGCCCACTCAGAATTCACAATGTAGTTGACTTGGTGATTTATGTAGAGCACCAGAAGACCTGCAAACGATTACCTCCTGCTCTGTTTCTTGACGTTAAAGGGGCATATGACGATATCACCCACGAAGCCATTCTCAGCGCACTAGAATGAGCGGGACTCGGTGGCAAGCTATATACGTGGGTTCGGAGCTACCTACAGAATAGATCATTTCACGTGCAGACAGAGAATGGCCCGACACCCGAGTATTACTGTAGCTGAGGAGTCCCGCAAGGCGGAGTGCGAAGCCCGACGCTGTTCAACCTAACATTCATTGGACTAGTTGGCAAGCAACCAAGCAGTGTACGACTTTTCATTTACGCTGATGATATCTGTGTGTGGACATCAGGTGTGACTCGACTTCAACTTCGTGCTTGACTTCAAAAGGCAGCATCAGTGACATCGCACCACCTACGCAAACAAGGGCTCAAAATCGCAAGTGGAAATTGTGCAGTCGTGGCTTTCTCCAGAAAACCAACGTCTGCTTAAGGCATATCAATTAACAGGCAGTTGGTGTCATGCAGCCGGAGTCACAGGTTCTTGGGAGTCGTAATAGACTGAAACCTGTCTTGAACCCCGCACGTAAACTACGTGAAAAAGCGGCTGACCACCATTTGTCACTTGTTCAGGATTCTTGCCGGGAAAAGATTGGGAATGGCTTTCGAGTCTGTGTTACAGCTGTACAAGGTAATATTTATTGCATTCCTGCGGTACATCCTACCTGTTATGTCTAGCACGCGGAAAACAAACCTGCGCACAATCCAAAATATTCAAGCCTAGGCGCTTAGGATATGCCTTGGTTTACCCCGCGGCGCATCGACAGCTGAACCAATTCCCATTGCACAGGACTACTCGATCATGACGCACATCACCATTGAAACGATGCATGCGTACCTCGGGCAATATGCTAGGAATCCTTCCCACCACTTGGCAACCGTCGCTACTGAAAGGCCCCGCAAGAAATTCAGTGCAATTTTCTGTGCACATCGTGCGTCGTTCACGTCAGGTTTTACGCCTGCCGAGAAACTGGTGTGTCTTCCGTGATGCCTGACACTTTCGCAAGTACGTGCTTCAATTCAAGGAATACAGAAAAATCAAATTTGCCTCCATGAGCCCTAAAACAATTGAGCTTGCACCTTCTGCACGAAAGTTACAATAACCACGTGCACATATACACCGATGGTTCAACAACAGCGTCTGGTTCTGGCGGTGCGGTGGTGATTCCAGCTAGAGGAATCACTCTGCGAATCAAGCTGTCACACGTCACAACATCTACAGCGGCAGAAATTGCGGCTTTGCGTGGCGCCCTAGAGTACATCAAATCCCGAAGACAGAATAAATGGGCGGTGTTTTCCGACTCAAAACCCGCCCTACAAAGCATGCAGTCAGTCCTTAGACGAGGTTGCTATGAACATTTAACTTACGAATTTGTCAAGCTTCTTCACCACGTTACACAAAGAGGCCACGAGGTCATGTTTGGGTGGATTCCTGGCCATTGTGGGATCAGTGGTAATGATTCGGCAGACAACGCAGCTCGCACATCGCACCGAGAAGAGCACATCCTTTCGATTCCTTTGTCAAGGACTGACGCTACAAAGCAACTTCGTCACCTGGCACGTAGTCTGTCTCTGCTGTAGTGGAACACTCCAAGCATAAGACAAACGACACTCTACGAAATAAACCCTCGGCTGGAACTTCGACCTCCATCCAGACTTCGTCGACGTGAAGCTTTGCTTGTTTGTCGCCTATGGCTGGGGGTTGCCTTCACAAAAGCATACACAACCCTCATCGGATTGACCGACAATTCGGAATGCGACGTCTGCTGCACCGAAGAAGACATCGACCATCTGATATGCCGTTGACCTCGATTTGACTCTTAAAGACAGAAGCTGAAACACAGCAGCCGCAGGTTAAACTTCCTAGCCTCGAAGTTGAATCTCCTCACCGCACGCCAGTTGCGTCGACGAAGTCGTACGTCGGGGCTCATGGAAGCACTTGGGTGGTATACACCTTAGTGCATGAGAGACCCGAAATAACTATGGTGTATATATACCACCCTAGTGCTTCCACGAGCCCCCAACGAACGACTGCGTACGTCATGGAATGTGCTACACTTGAGCTACTTCCTGAGTGTGCAATTACAGTTTCGTGGTTCTGAGGACGACGTTACCACCACGATAGGCACCGTGGACTCTGTTGCGCGAAGATAGTGTTGGCCAGAGCTGACCAATAAATCTACTGCGGAAGATCATCTCCGAGGAGCTTTCCAAGTCTGGTAGCGTTTCCAGGGACACTACTTCCAGGCACCTATGATACGCTATTTATGGAGATAACGCCACGCCGGCAAGCACCCACAGAAGACACTTGCGCATATATTTACGACAAATTACATTACCTTCAGGCGTGTGACACAGCCTGGCCCTCTCCGGCAGCCAGACAGTGCGTTATCAATGACAGATATGACTCGAGGCACGCTGCAATACTGTCTGTGCATACCGTACCTGACGTCATTAGCACTCTCATCCAAAAGACGGCATAATTGCAGGACACTGCTGGATGGTGGTTTCGTGATCTCCCCACACAGGAACATGCTACAAGGCGACATGCTTGCTGCCGGTGCAGTCAATGCGGCCATGGAAACTAAAGTTGCTCGCAAGCTTCGCACCTAGCCATCCAAAATGAATGGCGTCCGTTCTCTACAGTTCACCTCCACGTCGATGGCATCGGGGAACGTACAGTCCTAGTAAATACTGGAGCGCAGTGCACAGCGCTGCTTTGACGACACGTCCCCGCGACCTTGCAGCCTTGGACTGAGCCACCCTTTCACGGCTTCAGCGGCAGCGCCTCACCAGTTGGTGCGTTAGACATTCAGCTCCAAATAGAAGCCGGGAGTAAATTTCTTGCTGCTGTTCCGGCCTTCGAGCAGTTTCCCACTGACTTAGTCCACGGAGCAGACTATCTCCTATCTGGTTACGTACAGCTCGTCATCAAGCGTGGCGAAGTTTTAGGGGCAAAGCTTTTTATAGCGGCACCCGTTCGACCTTCGTAGTCGTTGTAGTATGTAACAAGTATAACATTTTGACCTCCAAGGAAGTGCTGGTGAGAGATTTCTTCTGTGCGTTGTTGAACAATAAGAAATAGTGCTCAATGTACATGCTAATGGTTGCTAGTGGGGAACGAGAGACAGGGTCATTCGGCTTTTAGTTAATGCGCACGCTGCAATCCCCATTAGCAGCCATTGGAATGTACATTGAGCACTATATCTGACGAGAAAGGATTGCTACGTTACGCTCGCTGGGTGTAAACTTCTTAGTTTTAGGAAGGTTTAGCGAACGTTGTGCCGCAGTGCCATGAATACAATGAACTACTTTATAGAATGAATGAACTCGAGGTGGTTAAAGGTGGGAAGTAGATACGAAGCGCAAGCCGTAAGAAAGTAAAAGCTGAATTTTCGTGTCTCTCATTTCCCATTGGCAGCCATTGGCATGTACATTGAGCACTATGTGACAGAAAAAGGTTGCTACGTTATACTCTCTGAGAGTAACCTTCTTGGTTTTAGAAAGGTTTAGCGAGCGTTGGGCCGCAGTGCCGTGAATACATTCAACTAGTATATACCATGAACTCAAGGTGGTTAAAGCTGGTAGTAGACCCGAAGCACAAGCTGTAAGGAAGTGTGCGTGTGCCACCTCTTGTTTAGTCTGTGGAATGTCCGCTCGATGGCGGTGCTTCTATATAGAGAATATATGATGATAAGATGCAAGATGGTGGTACTTGGAGTGTTGAATAGATGGACGAACGGACTCACGGACAGATGCATCGATGGACGCATAAACGGATGTAGGGGCGGATGCATGGACGAACGCAGAGACGGACGCACGAACAGACGCACGCACGGACGGGCGGATGGACGCATGGACGGTCACAGAGACGGACGCATGGACGGATGGAAGCAAAAACGAGTGGACGAACGAATGCTCCGCCCCTCTCTCCATCATTGACTCAGTGGATATGCTGCCAATTTTTTTTACGTCCATCGGTCTCTGAATTGACTGAAGTTTTTAGAGGAGAGCCTGAGGAACCTACAACACTTTCCTCGGTGCTCGAACGGCATAGAGCAATTTTCGCGGAAAGCACGTCGTAGCTGCCAGGTACTAGCTTACTTGAACGTCACACACCTACAGATGGTCACACACCCATGTACGCACCATTGCGATGTTACCCCAAACCCGAACTTCCGTAGTCGCCCAACAAGTGCAGGAAATGCTGGCCGCTGACGTAATCAGACCATAATCTAGCCCTTGGGCACGCCCACCGTTTTTGTTCGGAAGAGGAATGGGATCCTAAAGTTTTGTACCAAATATTGAGAATTAAATAGGCACACAATTCCCGATTCATACCCACTTCGTCGCATCGATGACGCCATAGACACTGTATGGCACTTTAGATTTTTTGTTCCTTGATCTTCATGCACGATATAGGCAAATAAACGTTGCCGACGAATACAAGTGCAAAACTGCGTTGCGGACGCCTTCGGGTTCCTATTAGTTCAACTAAATGCCCTTTAGGCTGCGAACAGCACCGAGTACATTTCAGCGTGCCATGAATGTGGCCCTGGGTCCACAGAAAGGTCACGCTTGCGTCGTGTATCTTGATGGCATATTGGTAATGGGAGCAACAAATGAAGAACTTCTATGAAATTTAGACGAAGTTACCTAATGACTATTTGATGCCAGATTTCGGTTGAATCGAGAAAAATGCTAGTTTTCATCGCCCATCATTTCTTACCTGAGAGACACAGTTTCTGCAGTAGGTGTCCAACTTTTGCTTGAATAAGTAGCAGCCTTAGCCAATTTTCCTGCTCCAACGTGTTTGACACAGCTGCAGGCATTTTTACGTCTCACTTCGTACCTTCGCGAATTCGTTCATTACTTTGCATCAGCGGCGGCCCCACTCTCAAATATGCTCAAGAAAGCGTTGACTTTTGCTTGAGCCCCTTCACCGGATGCTGTCTTTCAAATACTCCAGCAACTACACGGTGTTCCCTTTTGAGTCTTTCTACAATAAGTGGCACACTGAAGTGCACATGGACGCTAGCCAGGTTGGTCTAGGAGCCGTTTTCGGTGCGACCCAGATGGAGCTGAGCATGTCGTAGCTTAGGATAGCCGCAAGCTATCCGACACTGAACGCCATTACCACTCAAACAAGTTCGAGTGCCTGGCTGTGGTTTGGAGTGTGAACGAGAAGTTCCAGCACTACTTGTTCAGCCGCCAGTTCACGATAGTCACGAACAATGCTGCGTTTGCATGGATGTTTGCCAAGCAAGACCTGAAACGCAAGTTCACTCGCTTGATAATCCGGCTCCAAAACTACACCTAACGACTTGAAGCATCGTGCATGAACACTGACCCAGATTGCCGATGTACTGTAGCAACACCCGTGCGAAGAAGTCTCTCCACAAGCCATAGAAGGCTGAATTTGGTTTTTACCATAAGATGACTTAAACTCTCAATGGTACGATGCGGATTTATTAGCAATATTAACATCTCTTGAAGACCCACAATGCAATCCAAAGTGTGTCTTTCGTGGAAGAATCTTGTATAGACGCTATTGGACTACTAAGCAAAAAAAATGCCACCTCTTAGGGATTCCATCGAATATATGTCGTGAAATCCTGCAGGCCATCCATGATGCCCTGGAAGGTGAACACATAGGTCACCGAGCTACTCTTTGGAAGGTCCAAGAACGTTTCTCCTGGCCGAATATGGAGGGAAGCCTTCCATCGTACGTCGCAAGCTGCGAGGTGTGCGTAAATCACAAGTGTCGCTCCGGATGCCAACCTGAACTACTTGCGCCTACTTCACCCACAGACACTATTTTTGACACCACCGAAATTGACCACGTTGGTCCATTACCGACTACAGCAGAGGGAACCAGTATACTTTAGTCGCAGTGAACCACTTGTCCAAGTTCATGGACGTTACTGCAGTGCACTCTCTTCACAGTTGGTTTGTGATTATTTTTGTACAGGACCACTTCTAATGTAAACACGGCCTACCTAGAAAGGTCACCTCGGACAGAGTGACTACTTACCGCAGTCGTGAGCTCCGAACGTACCTCCGAAACGCTGGTGTCGCACATCATTTCACTTCAGCGTACCATCCACAGTGAATGGCTTGACAGAGAGATACAACTAGACTCTAAAGGCTCGACTTATACCTTATTGTGAAAACAAGAAACCAAATGAAGCTGACTGGGATAATTACCTACAAGCAGCCGCACATGTGATTAACACGACATTTGAGGTATCAATTGGAAATTCACCTTATGAAGTTTTGTGCGGGCGGATCCTAAAATTGTCTGCTGTCCCCAATTTGAGCACCCCATTAAAAGTAAGACTTCCGCTTCAAAACAAGCCACCCGCCACGTCATTCGGGCTAAGGTACGCCAGAGAACTGAAAACACACAAAAGTGCCAGGAACTGTACTATGACCGCTGCCACTAACCAGCAGTTCAGTTTTTAGACGCCGCGTATGAAGAGTGCAACCACGAAATTTCCATGCCATGGTGCCAGAGAAACGGAAACTGAATGCACCGCGTACGCCGGAAGGGTGATGAAGGCGCTGCGTCTTGTGTGAATTGCCCTTTACGTAATCACAGTAGGAGGTGACACCACTGGGCGCACAATACTCTGCCTCCGTTTTGCGGGCGTTTGTATTCTTGTTCTGCGTGAATCGTGAAGACGTCCCTGGTGTTGCAGCGCTAACAAAACTATTTTCTGCCGTGCGAAAAAGAGACGCCTTACCTAACCCTGTGCCTAGGCAGTGGACACAGGTCATCATGAGTGTGAAGCTTCACAGCTTTTGACCCTCATATTAGAGTCCTGCGCACCATGAGAACACAGGTCTTACAGTTTGCACGTAATACTTCTTGTCGTCACATTGCCGCACAGCATTCACACAGACGCCCAGCATCGTTAGCTAAAACTGTTTTTAGTACGACAATGATTTTTTTAGGGGTTCACCATAGCGTTTCTTGAAACTCGCTGAAGAAATTCATAAGAAGGAGAAGGCAGCGGGCAAAGATGAGCGCGTGAGTTCATAAACAAATGAAACTTGAAGAATTAAAAAAAAACCTGCTCTAGGGGTTTCGCCAGAGAATATGAGGTTGCTGAGGTTTTGTTGTCTTTGTTAGGTGTTCTTAGAGTGCTATCACTTAATAGCCTCCTGAGTACCAGCAATCGGAAATTTGTCCAAAATATTGGACATCAACGACTGAGCTATTACAGCTTTTCCAAAGCTCCTATCGCCGTAAAACTGGTTGTCCAATACCCTGGACAACTGGTGCTGCCATCTGTACCGTGGTTTTGAAATTAAAGGTCTTGAAGCACCGCTAGGAGTATTCATAATGACGGCGTTCAGTGGAGCGGCGTTCAACGGCGTCAACCGCAACCGTAAGTACTTTTTTTTCGCACTTTGAGCTTATTTAATGTCATTTCCTCAGTTAAACGTCAAAATAATGATGCAGAGAGCACACGCAGCTGAATATTTCAGCTCTTAACGTCCTTTCTTTTGTCTACGCGGTGTGAGCTTTGACAGGTTTAAAAGATTGGACGTCGGGACTGAACCAAGTAGCTTTGTGTGAATTACGTGGCGCACTGCTGTGGAAACAGAACGTGCTTGCTTCCGATTGCTACTAGGTTGCGGTATGATATGAAATTCTTTTTCATTTAGGAAAATGGCCACGCGTCACTGGTGAGACGGCCGAAAGAATCCTTGAACGAATCGCTGGAACGGACACGTCCGACATTGATATTTCAGACAGTGACGACGACAGTTTGGTGGACACTACATTTTCGGCTCCAATTGGTACCCTGAGATCTGAAGAGGACGAAAATAGCGACGATGAACGCCCGTCCACCTCGAAGACGACAAAGGGGCAGTCATGGAAACGCCACGATGGGTAAGGAATAGTAGTAGTATGCGTTTCGGGAAGGGGGGGGGGGGATAATGTACTGCAGGAGTGTGCAATGTGACGGTCGGTCATTGCCATGTGAACGGATCAAAAGCAGCTCTGCTATTCTACGCTGTTCTTCTTCATGCAGGCCGCTTCCGTCTTGGATTCCTGACTTCACATCCACCCATGATGACAGTCAACAAAGGGTTTCGTGGATTCCAAGTGACTACCTCGTTCAGTATGTGCCACATGAAGTCTTCGAGATGATGGCTTTTGCCATGAACACGACACATGTCCAGGAGACAGGAAAAAGTCTGGAGACCTCAGTAGAAGAACTCTAAATGTTTTTTTGAGATTTCACTGACAACGTCCTGCCTGTGCTACTGGCAGATTCGCATGTACTGGATGAAAAAGACAAGGGTGCCTCTTGTTGCGGATAACATGACAAAGAACTGGTACTTTCAACTTCGGCGCCGGCTGAAGCTAGTTAACGAACTTGATGTAAGTGAGAAAAAAAAAGAGAAAGACAGGCTTTGGCGCATAAGACCACTGGTGTCATTTCTACTCGAAGGATGTCACAAGCTTCCTCGGGAAGAGAATGTTAGCGTCGACGAACAAATGATCCCGTTCAGTGGACGAACGCAGCTGAAGCAGTTGGTACCGCGCAAGCCAAACCCAGAGTGGCTTAAAAACTTTGTGCTTGCAACTCCAGGTGGATTAATCCTCGATTTTGAGATCTATGAAAGAAAAAAGGCAGCATTGTTTCCAGGCAGCTCTAGACTAGGAGAATCCGCACTGCTGAGGCTCACTGAGACGCTCCCTCCCGGAACGAAGGTCTACTTCGACAGATACTTCACATCAGGGCCGCTGCTGGATAAGCTAGCAGAAAACGGAATCGCTGGCACGGGAACAATTATGAACAACCGGATCCCAAAAGGGGTAAAACTATCCACCAAGAAATAGCTAAAAGAAAAAGGAAGAGGGACGTCAGAGATGTTTGCGAGAAACGACAAAAACAGCCAGTTGTGCGTTGGTATGACAATAAGCCTATTACGTTGATGTCCACTATCCATGGCCAGCACCCAGAAGACACATGCCGTAGGTGGTCCAGGAAAGAAAAAAACACATTGATGTGCCCCGGCCAGATGTTGTACGGTTGTACAATGTCAACATGAGAGGAGTTGATGTCGCAGATCGTATGATCAGCTATTACAGAATCAAAGCTCGAGTGAACAAGTGGACCATCAGAAGCATCTTTCACCTATTCGACATTGCGTTAAGCAACTCATAGATGCAGTACACGCAAGACATGCGGGCGCAACAAAAGCGCCAGGAAGAGATCGTGAAATTCCTGGAGTTTCGTTTGTCTGTTCGTGAGGAACTAATCGCGCAAGCTCAGAGTCAAAATGAAGCGGAGAGTGACTCCGACGAAGAGTGGTGCCCACCACCAAAAAGGGATCCGTTGCCTCCAGTCGAAGCAAGAGCAAAGACGCTAGGCCATTTCCCAAGACTGACAGATGCTCCGAATGCGGCCCACTGGAGGCTCGAAGGATGCAACAAGAAGACGAAGTTCTGCACAAAGTGTCATTTGTTCTTTTGCGTCGCCAAAGACAGGAGATGCTTCGAAAATGCTCACACCAAGTGAATGAAGGAGCTCACACAAAGTGAACAAAGCAGTTTATAAATAAAAAGTTCCTACGTTTACCTGATCAAATTATTTATCACAAAAAACATCATGCGTGTAACAATACCACTGCATTAGAAAAGACCGCATAGTGTCCCAATGTCCAATATAAAGGACAATGCGGCACACACGTCCGAAAGTTTGCAGTGAATAATAAAGTTGTTATTATTATATCCAGAGGCCTTCATAAACTAATTTTGAAAGTTTCACAAAAATCCGTTGCACTAAAATCAGTCTGGGACTCAGGAGGATAGTAAGCGCGTTTAGCGCTAGAAAGAGCACACAGATGCTGTTTTCTTCCCCTTGACCAGAGGCTTCCCTTTGGTCTGCGTTCCTTCCGTCGCAGGAGATTCAGGTGGATCAGTTTCTGCGCAAAGGCATCTCTGCCTTTCCCGTGGCCCTTGTCGCAAGATATGATGAATGCATTCGAATAAATAAACGAAAATGATCCAGGCGGAGCTCAGAGCCTCTACATCTGACTTACACAGCATCAAAGATGCTCGCCAGTTTGGAAGACATGGTATTTATGATTTTCATCTGATCAACTCTGTGTCCAAGATCTTTTCGATGTAAGTGACCAACCCAATGAGCGCCTTTATTCTACAGCATATGCCGTGTGGGAAGGCATTGTTCGCGGCATCGATGTTAACATGATCCCAACTCAGGTACTAGAGATGCTTGACGAAGCTGGTGCACTCTGTTTATAGGTGTGGACGTATCGTAGAGGTGCTGGAGATTCCCAATGAGTCAGTAATTGTAACGTTTGCTGCAGCGAGTCTCCCAAACAACATCAAGGCGTGGCCACTAATATACAGAGTGTAACCGCTATCATCACGACTACTCAAGTTTGCGAAGTGCTGGCGATGCAGTCGCAGTAATTAAGGATGCAGGTCAGCCCTCAGAAGCCGGGCGACTGCCAAAGTAAAAGAGATAAATGTTCTCCTTGGCACAAGCCACGCTGTCTGAATAATCTTGATTGCTTAGTTACCGCTCGATAAATACACATTATTGACTTGATAGGACGTAGGCACTGTTCCCGACTAGAAGCCATAGAAAAAATAGAACTCAGGGGTATGCTCGTGTTTTAGCCCGTCATGACTCTGTAATGTATGGGTTAGTTTCCCTGAATATCATGAATGACATAGAAAAGGCTTTGAAAAAGGCCATGTAACGCCTGGCTTTAAACCTGTGTTAGTCTCTTTTACATATTTTGACTAACCAGATGACTTGTATACCTTTCGTACACGGGGAAAGTCAAGCCTGAATTTTCAACATGTTGAAATTTCATGACCAATAAATGACGGTGACCCTGAAACCGCAACACCGTATTTTCCGTCTACAAAACCCTCTACAGTGGGTATCCAGAGCCAAAGTGAAGATAAAGATGCAAAAGCACGAGATTGAAATGACATTGATCTGAACCCTATACCAGTGACAGGATATATATACCCTCTGTCAAAAAAACTAGCTCACCAAAACAATACAAAACAAAAAAAGTATTTGAAGAAGAAGGCCATTTCCAAGAAATTTTTTGATTGAAAACATTCGACACAAAGCAGTAGTGGAAGCACCTCTTTCGAAATCATAGGGTCGCTTAAGATTCTTCACTTGAACCCCGGTCAGTTTATTCTGCAAGGACAGATTTGGTATACTTGACTTCGATATTTGCTCCTTATGTTACAGCTTTACAAGAGACATGGCTATCTGTCCATAATTTGTTTCAGTTAGGCATTTTCCGGTTTTTTCAACTAAACTGAACTTTCAACTGCATTGAGAGGTTGGGGTTTAGCATAGATTATTATTATTGTTATCGTTAATGTGAAAGTCAAATGTTCGTACAAATATATGTCGCCAGAATGTGAAATATTTGCAGTAGACAATACATCACTAAACAGCATTCTCATTACCTTAGTTAATCTATATTTTCTGAATGGAGAACAAGACACATAAAGTTTGAATATAGCTACAAGGCCGTAGGGCAAAAACAAAGTTTTAATTGGAGACTTTGAGTTGGGATATGAGTTAGGTTTGAGAAAGTGACTGGGGTAGAAAACGCTCGTGGGAGTAGGCAATAGATAATAATCTAACATGCCTCAACGTAGGAACGCTCATATTTTTCCGTGATTTTAAGGCGACATATCAACCTTCTTAATTCGTGCTTCGCATGTCATCGATTTCCCACTTAACCTGGAACCTGCCATTTTTTTATACTTATTTATTGAACAAAAGGCAAGTGTTGCCTGCAACCCCAAGCGAAAGCCTAATAAAGACGCTCTTGAATGAATTTCGAATGTGCGATCCAGTGCCTACATATACAGAGCGGCCAGAGAACGGTTGTGCATCCCAAGCATGCAGTCCTTGCTTTTTTATTTCTGCTAGCAGACGCTGCTTGCGTCGGTCTTGCGAGGCGAGAGAGGGGGAGGCGAGTGACAGTTTTGCGAGCGTCTTCTGGCGCTGGCAAAAGATGCACATCGCTCCACCGTCTTTGTGTTCCGTACTATGGTCGTCTCCGACTTTTCAAGGCTCACGTTGAGGAAGCTGCTGCCATGCTGCCACCCTGACGATCGTGTAGCAAAGGATGAAACCACCAACCCGGCTTCCTGACCTGGGTCTCAACAGGAGTGAGAGGTGACTGATACTTTGCTTACGCATCGCCTACTCCTGGGCTTGTGCCCGGCGTCATCGGCTTGGCAGAGCTTCGTCCCCTGCGTGCACAGCGTGGGCGCTTTGCACAGAACGCAACGTCTTGCTTGCGGCACACTGTCGCCATGATCTGGCCACGGTTACACTGAGTACTTTCTCTTCCATGCATGGCACCATACCCAGGTCTTCAAGGTGGTTATTCGATTTCTTGAAGACACTGGTCTAGACAAACAGCTATAGAAGGCGCCCCCCATGTCTTTGATCATGACCGCCATTTCTCTAATTCTTCTATCTTCTCCACATTTTTAATGTCCTCATCCCACCCCTACAGGCGCTGAGCCGTATTTACATAGGGCTGCATAAGCTGCGTATTTTCCATTCCTGAACCCCTCTCTCACTCTGCGGATGGTTCAAGACGCGAGTATGAGCGTCTCGGCACCCACCAACTCGGGCGATATATGATGATTGCCTTGGCGATCTAACACACCTTGTGCCTGCCCACGGAAACACTGCATACTTACTGATTCACAAGCGGCATGTTGGGCTTTCCTAACAAGCCGCGGCATTCTGAAAAGCTCCATTTCCATTCTGTTACGCACTTCCAAAGTTGCTTCAACCAGCAGTCACATCATACAGCTGCTCTGAACTCCTGGCCATGCATCACTGTCAGGTAATGAAAGCACCCTGCTCTTGCTGAAGAACTCCCCCCCCCCCCCAGCGGCTCCGCGCAGTGAGGCGGCCAGAACAGAGTCAGGTTGCTCACATATCATGAAGTCACACAATATTACATACGTCAACGACAGAAATATCAACTCCCATTAGACTCCTTCTCACGTGAGGAGGCTGTCGCACTTTGTCAACTGCAGATACGGATGCCTGTACAGACCGTGCCGCTATTCCCACAACGTTTAATGTTACGTTAGAGTGCACCACCGCCTGCTTTTCTCCCCTTTCTCCAATTCTTTGGTCCACCCACACCTCAGAGCAGTGGGAAGGCACCCTTCGTGACAGTGCCACCGATGTCTGCCGCAGAGGTTGTCGCAGATGCTTGCTTGCTTGCTTGTTCCTTTCTTTTGTAGCTCTCACCCACTAAGGGGGTTTGGCCAAGAAGCCGGTGGTCAACGCAAGTCAATACCTTTAGATTTTCTAGACTAGGGGAATATGATTACTGTGTTTGACTGAGAAATTAATTTGGCGCAATGTAAAAAAAGAAAAAAAAGAAAGAGGGGGGGGGAGAAATACTAGAATTTGTTTAATATCTGAGGTGGGATCGTTATATGAAATTCTCCTGGAATTTGAATCATTGCAGTGTATCAGCTAAATAATAAGTGGTAGTGTAGCTAGTAAAATTCGAGAGCTGATCGCGGACTCAGCAAGGTAATCTTCTTGTGTTATATATGAATTCGCAGGGAGCCCCGCAGATGTTCCTGTCACTGTGTCCCAATGAAGTGGCCCCAAAAGACAAAATATTGGGAGTATTAAGTGATATTCTTAGTTTTTGAATAAAATTTTGAAGCAGTTTTTTCTTTGATTTTTGAATCGGTGACATGTGATAAAAAATGGTCAATATGTGCAGGTTCGTTACAGCTTGAGCACAGAGGGGATGGCACCAGACCAGATCTGTTTAAATAGAAATTAAGATTTGGTACACGGCAACGTAATTTTGTTATCAAGACTTCCAATTTACGCGTGGGACACCATCTATTATTCCATGTGAAGTGCAGGTGCAAGAAATCTGGATTCGGTATCATGATTTTTGATGAGTCTTCAAGATGGGAAAGTTTTCTAAACCTCGCTGCTGTTACATAAGCTGTAGGAGGCATGATTGGCACAATCGGAAGATCAAGAGATGTTCGCGCAAGTGTGTCAGCCATCTCGTTTATAAATATACTGCTATAGCCTGGCACCCATATCATTCGCACTAGACGAATGTTTTCTGGGATTATTGATTTAAAAGTTTCTAGTACTGCAGATGTCGACGACGATGACAAAAATGCACACACGGAATACGAGTCAGACACTATCACAGCTGTCGAATGAGTCGCAGGAAGTTTACGGATAGGTAGTATAACGGCCATTCATTCCGCTTAAAATATTGGTGTATAATCTGGGAGGCGTAATGAAAATGACCAGAATAATGAGAGAGAAAAAATACCCACACCTGCCTTCTCGCCACTCATAGATGCATCCGTTGCAATTACTATATTAGCACCTAATTGAGACAGGTGTTGTCCTAATAAACCAATCAAATATTTAGAGGGCAAGTGTTTAGCGTTCATTGGGAAGATATCGTCCACTTTTAATTGCACTTGGCCGATTGGTTTGACAGTTGGTGTGATCTCGAATACATTAACATTTAAAGCATCTGGAAGTGTTTGAACAAATAGCACTTGGGGCAACACAGGTGTCCTGGAAGAGAGACCCTCTTCGTTTTCTTTGAATTGTCATTTAAAAATATTTTCATCAATGGCGCCAGGCCTGAGCGCGCGGCATGAGGCGGGAGATACGTGGATGGTGCCACCACCAACGCCAAAGTGCGGCGTCGTGCGAAAAGAAATGCTCCGCATTCAAAACTACGTGCATCTGCAGTCAAAAAATAATTGACTGCCAAGTTAGCCGGCGTCTGCTTTGGCGACAATGCAAGTACAGTGTCATTCAACTACTATTTAGGGAGGAAGCTCCTTTTCGTATAGCCGTCCGTAAGCATCAGTGCTGACATTGCCGGTGTGCGTCGTAGCTTTCACTTACAATGGCGATTACGATAATTTTGATGACAATGAATAACTAACTAGTTCGTTTCAAACCATATATTTTCTTTCTGTCATCAGGCAAAGAACGTGCACAGTACCACTTTACATCATGGCAAGAAGATGACTCTCATCACAATAAAGAAGGAACGCGCTCCAAACAAGACTTTCTCTGTGTGCAATCAAGACGAAGCACATTGAACGCACCCACTAAACGCCATGACGATGATGCAAATGATGATTTAGACAGTGACCATGCTTCTCACAGAAAACAACCGGCCCACGCCATTGTTGACGTCTCAACGTGCTCTACAACGCATTTCGTATGACTGTCAAAAACGAACTCCCAGGAAATCAAGCACAGACTTCATCATTTCTAACTTCAGGTTAGATTTGCTACCACAAGGCAGAAATAAGGAAGACAAAACTGAATTCAGAACTCCACACAACATACCAGTTAGGACCAATAAATATTGTGTATACTTAACGATGTTTGGCTGTGAGTGGTCAATTTTCCGTGTCATTTGCAGTGAGACTAAACAACCACATTGCTGGCCTAATCCACTCATCATCATTCACTTCATGTATTTGCCATTTTAAATGCGAAGCATTTCTGAGTAAACCTCGGTGACTTTCAGCGTACATATCTATCTCTCTATCTAGCCGCTTTTATTTGGGTGCTCTCGAAGTCACCCCCTTAACTTGGCGTGAACGCAAATCAGCCTGGGATGGTAAGATGGCTTGACAAATATGACGCGCTGGTCAAGACATGAATATTGTCACCATCCCATCGCGTTCGTCATCAAATACTTTCCACGAGACAGTGGCACATACCCACGGGCGAGTATGTGCCGCTGGTGTGCGGTAATGAGCGCGTAAGTGCCACTTAATATCTACCCAGGAACGACGAGAGCACACGTGGGCATTTTGATCATTAGGTATGATCAAAAATTGGCGTCCGTGACAGGACAAAGTCGTTTGTTTTTCATCTTGATTTTGGGACGTTGTGTGAACCATGACTAGCACGAGGGAAATATTAGAGTGGGTGGGGCGCATGGGTCTCAAGGGAGCGGAGTTTGGTATGAGGAGCGGATGGAGTGAGAGCGTGAGGAACGGGGGGCCGAACAAAAGGTGAAAAAGGAAACGCCCAAAATGGATTTGAAAGCTAAAAAAGCATCTTGAGTGAAATGCATGCGAAAAAAAAACGAGCTGCTAGAGCGCGTGAGACAAGAAAAGAAAGAATTGCTAGAGCATGAGACACGCATAAAGAAGTAGGAGCTGTATTTCGAAAAGCGAGAACTCGAGCGTAGAATCGAACTCGCTACAGGCCACGTGACACAGTCAGAGATGCAAAGTGGTAAGCCAAGTGTTAATGTTGGCTCTGATAGCACGGTTTGCCAGTGCGAGCTCAATTTTGCAAGGTTAGTCTCGAGTCTCGCGACAGCCTTACTTTGGAGCGAGGAGCTCAGATAGAGAAAGGCAGAGAGGTGGGCAGCCAGGAAGGCAGGAATTATGCGAAACTTACTAAGATGAACAGGTTCTCGAACTTGGAACATTGTAGTTCCTTTAGAAACAAGGACCGCTTGAGAACCTCTGAGAGGCCAAGCAGCTATGAAGAATTGTACTTAGATATGGAGAGGCTAGAAGCTGTGAAAAACGCTGTGGAGCTCGAAGATGCAGAGCAAAGCTCCAGGAGCAGGAAACAAACAAGTTCAGATCAGAATGAGATGTGTCTAGGAACGTCTCAGAAATCGAGCACATTCCAGAATGAGGTAGGGCCACCTCTCAATAGCTCTACTTAAGGATCAATAGAATGTCACTGGGATGAGGACAGCAAATGCCATGAAGGCTCCGAAATGGTCGCCGCTTACTTTTTGTACCACTAGATGTAGCAACAGCCACCACGTGCATAGATTCAGACCATACGTATATCTCACTCATAGAGAGAGAAGGTTTCAGTTCACAGATTAGCATAATTCCTGTTTGTCCGAGAAAAAAATGGCAGTTTATCAACGGAGTGAATGATGGATAGAGGGGTGAAGAATCGTCCGTCCATTCGTTCTTGCTACCGTCCATCCATGCGTGCCTCTCTGTGGCCACCCGTGCGGTTATTTGCCCGTCCGTGCGTGCGTATGTTCGTGCGCCCGTTGCTGCATTCGTTCATGCATCCGACCCTGCGTCCGTTCATTCGTCCATCCATGCATCTGTCTGCGTGTCCGTTCGTCCATCTATTCAACACTCCAAGTCCCACCATATCACATCTTTTCATCATATATTCCTGATATAGAAGCACCGTCATCCAGCAGACATTCCAGGGACTGAACTAGAGGAGGCAAACGCACACTTTCTTACGGCTTGCGCTTTCTGTCTATTTCCAACCTTTAACCACCTCGAGTTTATGGTATGTACTAGTTCACTGTATTTATGGCCTGCGGCCCAACGCTCGCTAAACCTTTCTAAAACCCAGGGGGTTACGCCCAGCGAGGATAACGTAGCAACCCTTTCTTGTCTGCTGTGCGTTGTTGATCAATCGAAAAATCGCAGCGTGCGCGTTACCTAAAAGCCGAATTCTCCTGTCTCTCATTCCCTTTTAGCAGACATTGGCATGAACATTAAACACTATCTTTTATTGCTCAACAACTCACAGAAGAAATCTCCCACCAGCACCACCTTAGAGGTCAAAATGTAAGACTGGTTACACACTTCAACTACTACTACGGCTATGAGGGACCAACGGGTGCCGCTATAAGGAGCTTCGTTCCTAAAGGAATGCAAGTGCAGAAGCACTCGTCGAAATGAACAATATCGAGTCAGAGGTGGTACCGTTAGTAGATATAGATATGTCAAGACAAAATGTTCTCTGAGAAGGTGAACAGTGTGTAACTCACGCAAGATTAGATGAAGCCAAACTAGAAGATGATAATCGAGTGGAAGGACATTCGCTTTTCATAAGCGAGGAAATTGCTGCGTTTTCCTTTGAGTCTAGGGTTACAATGAGCACTCAAATTGCGTGTTTAGGCTGTGGGACGGAGAACACCGTTCGGACGAAGGAAGATGTTCAGACGTTCCCGTCTCGGTGTACCGAAAGGCAGCATTTCACGTCTGGGTTGAGTCTGTGCCACGTTCAGGCGTGGAATCTAGTTCAGTGTTTTGTCGGTTTCACGTGGGTCTTCACACATGTGCCTCACTAAGATGTTTGTATGTGTTGAACTTTCGTTGTTGTTGTACACGTGCTAAAAGGCTTAAAACTTTTCATTGGGATGAAATAACTGGAGCGTAGAGTTACAAAGCTGGTAGCTTTTGTGGACTCAAGCTTTTGAATACGGACACAAGTAACTCTGAACATATATAGTAAATTTTTAGTCAACTTTCACAGATTGTGGTGTTGGGTATAGCAAATTTGGAGCTTAGGTGTTATGTGATGTAAGTATATTTTGAGCAAGTATATGAGTGTGTAACGACAGCTTGTTTTCTCAGACGAGTTAAGTACTTTGAAACAATCTCTTGTAGTAATGCGTTTCAGAGGTCGAGATATCATGTGTTATCATCAGATCACCTGTGTGATGCACCTAAAAGAAACTGTGAGCACTAAGCTTCATATCTTGACTGAGTGTTGTATCGGGCATGTATTGCCAGCATCATCATGAAGGCGTGTTGACAGTGTTATTCTGTTGTGGCAGTGATACCATGACCTGTGCGGTTATCACTGAAACGGCCCCTGCCCAAATCACCTATATAACATGTCAATAAACCCTGCCGTTGTTCTTGTTCCCTTTAACATGTACTGTCCTCTGTCCTTTTTCAGACGCGCGACGCGTTCGTGGTGTCAGAAGTTGGATACCAGCGACAGCATGGAACTTCTAAAGGAACTAAAGCGACAGCATGGAACTTTACCCGTCCTCCTCCTGTAAATATTGCTCCGCACAGAAAGCAAATCTTAATCATATCATGTGGGGGTGCCCTAAGCACCCCCCTCCACCGTCCCTTCGAAAACTAATTAGTAATGAGGAGCAGTGGGAGGCTGCCATGCGCAGCTTGAAACCCGACGTCCAGGAGGCCATCCTGGGTTGGGCAGAGAGGGTTGCGGAGGACTATCGAGCGTAGCAATCTCTCCTCATCTCTCTTCCATTGCACCTTTCCTTTACAAAGGAAAAATAAAGTTTATACCTACCTAAAGGCTTCGCCCTCCTTGAAATTGACCGGCAACCTCTCGGAAAATTGGAGAGGCTTCAAACAGAGATTGTATCTGTAACAACAAAGACGTATCGTCGAAGCGTTGTCGTTGACGAAAGCGTTGCCGGTGATGAAGCGCTCGACGTATTGAACACGTTCAAGTTCGAAGGAAACTAAAGCAAGGACGACTATGCAATGCTTTCACGAACTTTGAGACGTATTGTGGAGAGGTGAGCGACGAAGTTCACGAACGCCACGTGTTTCAGTCAAGAAAGCAGGTGGAGGGAGAACATTTCGAGAAGTTGGTTCGCGACCTGAAAAATCAAGCAGCCTATTGCGACGTTGGGGCACTGCGAGATTCTTTGATCAGGGTAAATTTGTTTGGCACGAATGACTCGAAGCTGCGATAAAAATGTTTCGAGAAAATTTTTTAACGTTGTTAAAAGCGGAAGAACTGTGCAAAGTGGCGGATTCGTTGGCCCATGGAAAAGAGATCAGAACAACGTCGATGCTGTTTTAAAGCACGTGACAACAGCGAGAGGCGAAAGTAATGATGAGGGCGGCAAGCAGTATGGTTGCAAAAAATGCAATCGATGGCATATGCCAAGAAAGTGTCCAGCCTAAGGAATAAGATGCAATGAATGTCGCAAGCCTGAACACTTCGCAGTTTGTCACCGCAAATGTCTGAAGTTAGCCAAGTGAGAAAGGACAGCAGTGACGACGACTATGACAGTCTAAAGATTAGACCTCACAAAGGGGACAGCAAAGATAGGAAGGTGCAAGCTGAAGTTTCTGGGAGAAACGTTGCCCTCAAGGTAAACACTAGTTCTCAGGCCAACCTGCTACCATTCTCGGTGTACCGCAAGAGTATGAGCGCGGAAGAGGTGACGCCTACAGGCGCGGCGCTGCGAGCGTACACAGAGAACGTGATAACTCACTTCAGAGCAAAGAAACAGAAAATCGCTCTTTGTAACTCTTCCACCACCATGAAATTTTTTGTTGTGAAAAATGACCGACCAGCCTTACTGGAACTAGAGGCAAACGAAGCGTCGGAACTCATTCAACGGATGGTGGCCAGTGTCAATGCTTCAAACTACGAAGCAATTAAAGATTAGAAGCATGTCTTCCAGGGGCTAGGGGGTGCGGAAGAAGCCCTATAGCATGGCCATGCAACCTTCGGCAACGCCTGTCGTCAAGGCCTGCCCGGAGGGTTCCCTTATCACTGCGAGAGTCACCATGAGACTGGCTTCAAGAAATGGAGCGTGCAGGCATCACCAAGACAGAAGATGGCCCCATTAACTGGATAAGCCCTTTGGTCTTGGTTATGTAGAAATATGGCCGATTTCCGATTTTGTATTTGCTTGGACCCAAAAAAGATTAACGAGCATGTAAAAAGGCAGCACTGTCATCTTCAAAGGCGTGAGGACGTCGATGGAGCATCGGCTGGTGCAGCATATTCTAGCTGCTTAGATGCAAATTCTGTTTCCCACCAGCCGATGGAGGCGGAAATGTTGTAGGCCCGCGTGCTCAGATTTGGGTGCACGTTAGAGAACCTCAGGTGGTGTAAATTTCCGGAGCCCTCCACTACGGCGTCTCTCATAATCATATAGTGGTTTTGGGACGTTAAACCCCATATATCAATCAATCAATGTTTCCCACCAGATTTCACAGGACAAGAAAACTACCAAAGTTATGTACCTCTGCAACGCCCTCTTCAAGATATCGTTATTTGCGGTCGCCGTTCGGTATATCATCAGCGCCCGAAGTTTAAAAAAAAAAACAAATGAGCGAGTTCTTTGGTGGCCTTTCTGGTGTACACGTGTACTTTGACGATATTTTGGTGTGGGGGAAAACCAGAAAAGGAACACGACCAAACACTACTGGCTGTCACGAAAGTGGCTGAAATAGCTGGCCTCACATTGAAAGCTGAAAAATGCAAGTTTGTCGTCACTGAAGAGCAGTTCCTAGGTGATATCACTACTCGCGACAGCATATCACCATACGCCAAACTTGTAAAAAGTTTGCTGCAAACGTCCGTGCCTAAAGACAAGTTAGATTTGCAGCGCATGCTTGACGTTCTAAACTATTTAGGTAAATATGTTCCACGCCTGTCTGAGCAAACGGCTTCACTGCGAGTGCTTGCCGAACTGCACACACTGTTCGAGTGCACTGATTCCTAATTAAGGGAGTGGAAAGAGCGTCGTGCAGATTCTAAGCACAACGCCAGTGCTAGCCGTCTTTGATTCGAGAAAGCAATATAAGCTAACTTGCGACGCTCCAAAAAACGGCGTGGGCGCAGCGCTTTTGCAGTGTCACAATGGAGACTGGCGACAGTGACATATGCATCTTGTTTGCTAACGGACGCTGAGCAGCGTTTCGGCATATCAAAAAAGAGGCGCTGATCATTTCTTTTGGTTGCGATAAATTTTACCAGTTCACTGCGAACAGAAAATTGTCATCAAGACCCACCACAAGCCTTTCTTGTCCATAGCTTCAAAAGGAATTTATGACATGCCTCTCCACCTGCAAAGTTTTTTTTGAGACTTCTAAACTATGACTTTGTTTTACAGTATGTCCGAGGATAGCATTTTATTGTGACAGACATGCTGTGCCGATCATCTCTAGCTGCCCAGGATGACACCAGTCGGGCTACAAAGGATGTGAAAGTGCACTGAGTTGCCGTCCTGGGCTACCAGGTCACTGATGAGACACTCCGAAAACTGGCGAATGAAACGGCAAGTGACGACTACCTCCGGACAGTCATCTCTTGCCTTTCAACTGGAGAAAAGATTAAAAAGAGCTAAAGCCGTTCTCTTCGGAGCTTTTCATTTTAGATGGCGTATTGCTAAAAGACATGATAGATGCATTTGCCGTGAAATCCTGGCAGAATTTATTCTGGGCACCTCAGGCTTCAAAAATGGAAAGAAAGGGCCCGCAGCCTTGTTTTTCGGACTAGGTATAAGCCACGATATAACTAGTACTATCCAGATTTGCCCGACGTGCTGTGATTGTGTTCATCAGCAACAGCAAGAGCCGTTAGTGATGCGCCCTGTTCCTGAATGCAAGTGGGTGTGGATAATTTTTTTTCGCAGAAAGTTCATGCATTGTGGCATACGATGCGGTTAGTCACCTTACTGAAGTCGAGAAAATTGCCGATGCCACTACAAGGATGACAATCACAGCACTGAGTGCAATGTTCACACAATACAGAGTACTCATTGAAGTATGCACGGTCAATGGGCGACAATTTCGTAAGTCAGGAGGTTGGTGCTTTTGCAAGGAAATTGCGATTTTACTCACGTTACCTTCAGCCCGCGCTGACCCTCAGTGCAATGGCTTAGTGAAAAAGAGGTCCAGGTTGTCAAGCATATCATTGAATAAATGTGCGCACGCACGCGAAGACTTCTGGCTGGGTCTGCTAGGCTACTGCTGTGCGCCACTGAAAGACGACTGATCGCCAGTGCAACTACTACAAGGCAGATGCCTGAGAGCTAATCTTCCCAGACTTTTCTGCAGTGCTGACAACCGTGGTAAAGAAGCACCAGCAGAGGAGCACCAAAAGCATGCACCACCTTTGGCTAATGGGTCGGTCGTGAGGTTCGGGTACAGAACAGTGTCACAGAAAGGGCAAGTCGGTCTCATCTGCTGCGCCCAGGTCCTACCAAGTTTAAACACAAGATCGTCGGCTGTTCGGCACAACAGGCGTCATCATCTGCAAACTGGTGAAAGGTGTGCAGTAGACGTCAGTGACGACCGTTGTTTTGAGCGTGAGCCAAATGATTCAGGCTGATCAGCTACATACGTCTCGCCAGCTGCCCCAGCACAATCACCAGGCCACTCACCTCAACACTTCACTACGAACAGCTTGGCACCTGCATGTGTTGCGCGCTACGAATCGCCAACTTTCTACAGATAAGACAGTGGGCCCAAGAAGGTCTGCTCGTACAGTCAAACCTCTGCAGAGCCTTCACTACGATGCTGGTTTTAATCAAGTGCTTGAACTTATTTTCATTGCCCTTGTCACAAGCGACTGCACTTTTCGTCGCCCCTCGCGCGCCCTATCGTCCATGAAAGAGCGATTTTGTGTTGGGAAGATGACATCCGGTGACTAATGATCCAGCAACAGCATCGCCACTGTCTTTCCTACACCTGTACCGAAAGGGCCGCACATGTGTTCAGGGAAAGGAAATGACTTCCAGATGGGACGCGAGCACATGTACGCAGCGACAAAACTCGAACTGCATTGGAATGAACAGTTGACTGTTCAACCAGCGAAAAGCGTGGTCGTCGGTGTCGCGAATCTCGCGTAGGCAACGAACATGGAGTGACCCGCGCAACGTATTGAGTAGGCTGCATTACCGGACACCGGCGCCACTACTAAGCTGGCGAGATCTTCAGTGGCACCCCGTCAACTCACCTACGTGCTCCAAGAGCTGACCTAGTCCGTACGAAAACTTTTATTATGACTTCTTTTCAACTGTTATTTTAATACACTCACATCTTCAGTATTTATAGTTATGTGCACTTTGTCGCAGCTAGAAATTCTGAAGCGCGAGCATGATTCTTTTGTCAATTTTCTTTGTATCTTCTTAAGTTTTAAAATTTTGTTATTTTATTTACATTCCACGTATTTGTGTTTTGTCTGTACCTGTTCTGGTGTTCTTTTAGAGCATAGTTTGCTTTGTTGTTCTTGTGATCCCAGATTAGTGTTTTTCCTTTGTTATTTTTTGTTATGCCCTGCCTATGGCTGTTGTTTTTAGTAAATGCTTGCTTGATTTGTATGAAATCTCCTTGTCTGCTCTACGAGCACGTCGGTCAGGCTCATACCTCACCACATGTGCAACCCCGTATGGGTCGACCGACCTGCTAATAAGTCTGAAACCACTTCGAGGCCTTTCAGGCGTTGCTGTACGAAATGTGAAGTGGAAGCTTGCGAGTCTGCCACACGTCAACGTTGGATCGGCGGGACCTCACCCGAAGTGCGTGACAACCTCCCAAGTTGTATCGTGCATGCGCTGTCGGCAACATCATGAAGGCGCGTTGCCAGTGTTATCCTGTTGTGACATTAATACTGTGATCCATGCGGTTATCACTGAAACGCACTGCTCCCTTCACTTATATAGGGACACGTCAATAAACCCTGCCCTTGTTCTTGTTGCCGTCAGCATGTAGTTGCCTCTGTACTTTATCAGACGCGTGATGCGTTATAAGTGTACCTCAAGTGTCTGTAGACATTGGTGTGGTGGACAGTCTCTCGACGATATGTTCCGCGCACCAAGCGGCAGTTGTTCTTACCAGAAAAACTCTTTCGAAAAGGGGGTTGTGTGATGTTTGGTGCGCTTTTGAATTGTGCACGTTTTGGAATGCCTTGAAGAAGTGAGTAAAGCACACGTGCGTGGTTCAGCATAAACAACGATGACGATGTAGGCAGCACGTACGAGAGCACAAAGACGCGTGACGCGACATCAACAAAAAGAAAGGAAGATATCCTATGGTCAAAGAACACGAGTATTCCAGAGGCTGATGATTGGGTCCTATGAAAATTCGCCGTCGCCAACTATAACAGGACGATGAAGAGATCAAGGAAGAAGACGACGAAGCTGTTGCTGCTTGGCTAAGTAGCTCTGTCTGCATTTATCGTTTATTTTTGTTTATATTACGGCTCAGCGCTGCTCAAGACGTCGGACGACTCGAAAAGGTACCTGCCGTATCGGCGACCGACGGGTATTGCGCAGCCCGCCGCGTCGAAATGTGCTAGAAGAAACGAAACAAGCACCGGGGAGAGCGCCGCCATGACCTCCCAAGGTGTGACACCAGGTCAGAAGCACCAGCTGGCTGGCGCAAGCATACCTGACGGCAAGCGACAACACAGCGTTGCATTGGAGGACGAATCAACTGTCATCGGGGACCACAACGGGGCGAACCTCACAGATCAAGACATGGACGAGGGTGGTTTCCGCCTTGTGCGACATCGCAAAGACAGGACGGTGGGCATTCCTGTGTTAATTGCTCCAACATCCGAAGGAGCTAACTTGAGGCAAGTGAATCCTATTGACCTATACTCGGAAATTGAAACGATTCTCGGTGGAGCCCCAGTTAAGAGCCGTTTCACAGCACAGGGAGCCCTGCTCTTGGATATAGAGACAGAACACCAAGCTAATATGCTTCTAGACACCAATACTATCTGCGGCCTTGCCATATCTGCCCGTGTACCACACAGTTACATGAAAAATACATGCATTATAAAAGGGGTCCCAAGATGGTACTCGGACGAAGAGCTGTTAACCTACCTGAGACCTCAGGGAGTATACCACGCAAGAAAAATCATACGACGAGTCCAAACCTCATCCACCGAATGGGAATCAAGGCGCACTGACTCTGTAGTTCTCACATTCGCTCCAAATTCGGAACGCCCAGAGAAGATCAACCTTGGCTTCACCAGACACGAGTTGGTAGACTACGTGGAGACGCCACCACGCTGTTTTAAATGTCAGCGTTTTGGACATGTTGCTAAGCACTGTCGTGGGGAACAAAGGTGTAAGCGCTGTGGGGGGCCTCATGACTTTAAGACGTGTACAAGTAAAGAAAAACTTGTGTGTGCAAACTGTGGCAGCGACCACCCAGCTAACTACGGCCGATGTCCAGCACGAACAGCTGCGCAGCGAAGAAATAAGACGTTTGTCCTCGGCCCGAAGACTGTGAACGAACCATCTCTCACAAAGAAGACGTCCGGCGCGCCACAGCATGGCGGTTCGGATAACGAGTATGCAGGAAATTTTCCGCGCCTAAAGCCGACAAGAGCTGGCACTGAGTCAAAGCAAGTGCTCAACGCTGGTGAGAATTGTATCACGAAAGAGTCCGCCAAGCGCACCTACGCTGATGCACTGAGCCCACCTCAAGTACCATCTGGAAGCCAACAGCAAGAAAACCTCGAGCACGTTATTCGCGCTCTGTTCACCGCACTACGTTCACACGTCGCTAAGATGCCTGCGAGTTCAACGAAGGATATGTTGGAAGCAGTCCTGGCTCTAGAGTCAGTGTTACTTTGCTCTGCTTCCACAAACACACAGTAGAATAATGGCAATGTCTCGCCCACCTGGTCTATTTTGTCCTTCAAAAGTGCCCTTAATAATGCAATGGAACTGCGCCGGTCTTCTAAAACGCCTGTGCGAACTCAACCTTTTCCTGCGCGACATTCCAATACCGATTCTAGCCCTCTCCGAAGCCGGTCTACCGAATGCAAGGACGCTCCCAGGGTACACCCGACACGGCAACCCGAGCATAACGTCGTTTGCAAATGGAAGCGCAATGATATACATAAGGCGGGAAATCCCTCACGTCGCCTTACCAGTGCAAGACCTCTGTTCCAACTCACTGGAAGTCACTGCTGTGCAAGTGTGCCTGGGAAACCGAAAACTGAGTGTGGTATCGGTTGTACATAAGCCCACGAAAAAAGGTCTCTATGGAGACTTTCCTAAAGGACCTTTGCACTCGATGTCCCGCACCTCAAATAATCTGTGGTGATTTTAACGCGCACCATCCACTCTGGGGAGATAAGAGTGTCGACTTTCGAGGCAAGGAACTTCTAGGAGCTGCGGATGCTGCCGACTTATGTGTGGCGAACGATGGTAAACCTACATTTTTCAGGCCACCAGATTCATGGAGTGCAATAGACCTTGTACTTCACTCCACGGACCTTCTGGTATCATCGAGCCACGGCTCCAGACAGATGGGCAGCGACCATTTCCCCATCTTCACCAATATCCTGGGATTTCGAACTGCTGGTCCACAATTCTGCAATGTAACACGCTGGGACACCTACAGAGAAGTGTTGGACAAATCCACTGGTGAGCTGTTCGCAGATATGTTGCAAGGCAAGCGATCAGCAACTTCATTGCTGAAAACTGCCCGACCATTTTCCTGCTCCTGACTTGAAATTGAAGAACCTCTGAGCAGCACGTAGACGGGCGGAGCGGAAATTAATGAAAACAAAAGGAAATCCGTCTGCGAAAACCGAATATAACAGGATAAACGCTGCGATTCGTCGCCCATACAAAAAAATTAAGAACGAAATCAATGGGCCGCTTTCTGTGAGAGTTTATCAACGTTTACGCCCTTGACAAAGATATGGGCAGTAATAAATAGTCTTTCTGGGAAGATCCGAACACACAGACCATTCGAAGCACTCGCTTTGAAACAAGGGATAGATGTGCAAACCCTTGCAGAGGATTTCGCAGACGTGTACATATCTGGTAGATCAGCAGGAGCGGCGATTCCTCTGTCACCCCCAGTTTTTTCACACGATGGATACGCCATTCACCTTCCGAGAGCTGGATATGGCACTTAGCAAATTAAGAAGACGCTGTGCCGTGGGTCCCGATTTGATCAGCAATCAAATGCTGACAAATCTGCCATATGAGCGAAAAAGGGCCCTTTTGGACATATTTAATCATGTCTGGAGCACGGGAGAGATCCCATTTGTTTGGAAGACAGCTTGGGTGGTGCCAGTATTAAAGTCCGGAAAGGATCCTGCTAGCCTCGCGTCATATCGACCGGTATCTCTTACATCATGCATATCTAAGCTGATGGAAAGATTAATATGTACAAGATTAACTTGGTACCTTGAACAAGGAAGACGATGGTCATCGTGTATGACCGGATTTCGCCCACGACTGAGTGCCCAGGACAGTGTTTTGGACCTATTAAGCCACATCGAGCACCACCGTGTCAGCGGACTCTCGACACTCGCCGTCTTCATGGACGTTGCCAAGGCATATCATTGTGTGCTTCAGGCAGGCATCGTGAACGGGCTCCAAGCCATGGGTGTGTCGGGAAATGCTCTTCGGTTCATACATGAGTTTCTCAGAGACCGTTGTGTCCGTGTTAAGCTTGGAAATGTAATGAGCGAAGAGAGACGCGTTTCCCTCGGCGTCCCACAAGGAAGTGTTCTATCTCCCTTGCTTTTTAACGCTGCCATGGCCAGCCTTCCCGACACTCTGCACTTAGCTCTGAAAGCAGTTAAAATATCCATCTATGCTGATGACATCTGCATTTGGATCTCAGGGTACCAGCACAAACGTTTGGCCCGGATAGCACAGAGCGCTATTTCAATCATTGAGCGTCACTTGTTGACACTCGGCCTATCTTTATCAGCGGAAAAATCGGCCTTCATGCTCTTCCCGGGAGCGCGACGGAAGTCAACACGTCTGTCGCTGAATATTCGAGGCCACTCGATTCGTTGTGCAAGAAGTGTCCATTTCCTGGGCATTACCATCGACAACAAGCTATTATGGCGACGTGCGGTTGATGGTATAGTCACTGCATCAGTGCAAAGGATCAACGCTCTTCGTCGCATGGCAGGGGTCCGTTGGGGCAACAATCCTATGTCCATGCTTACATTAATGATGCGCTTATAACAAGCCGCATCATTTATCAGCTGCCCCTGATATCACCATCACCAAGCCAGTTCGAACGCCTAGAGGCAGTGCACAGAAAGGGCCTTCGCTTGGCGATGGGAGTCCCTCAGGCGGCTTCAAACACGAAGGTCACCAATGAAGCCGAGTCTCTGCCGCTCCGCCTTTGGCATCTCAGGCCTTATTGACGCAGCTGTCAAGACTGGGCGAGTCATTCGCAGGCACGGCGCTTCTCCGGCGGGCTAAGAGCAAGAACTGGCTCACATTTCAACGCGGCACTAAACACATTTCATTATTAGGCTTGAAACTGCCTAAACGGCGCCCTATGGACCCGCCATGGTGTTTTGTGGATGTTGCGTGCAACTTCAGCGACCCAAGCTACCAGCGAAGCGCACCATTCCAGCCGCGGAAGCAAAATTTCTTGCGCTGGACCACTTGAGCACCATGTACCGCAGCCACCTACAAGTGTACACCGACGGATCAGTGTGCACACAGACGGATAGCTGCGCAGCGGCTTTCTGCATACCCTGCCTGGGCGTGTCATGGTCGGGCCGCCTGGATCGCGTGGTTTCGTCCACAACGGTAGAAAGCGCTGCAATTACGGCGGTTTTGCGAAAACTGCGATCCTTTTCTGCACGAGATGTTGTAGTGCTGACGGACTCCAAATCGGCGCTACAAAGACTGCATCGTGGCCTACCTCAAGAAATGTTCACCAGGCAATCTCTGGCACTAATCAAACACCTAAATGGCAAGAGTTTTAATATAAAGTTCCAGTGGATCCCATCCCACGTTGGCATTGAGGGCAATGAAAAGGCTGATGCCCTTGCTTGCGAAGCACGTACATCGTTTCCAAAAGTAAGAATTCCCAAGACTTACCAGAACAACAAAGATGTGATACGCAATCATTTCAAGGCAATCTACAAGTTTCCACACCAAGCATGTGTAATTCATGGACTTTCTCGTGAAGAAGCGACGCTGTTGTACCGCATTAGAACCGGCTCCGCATACACCCCGGCCTGGTCATTCAAGACTGGGAGATACGCTTCCCCGTTCTGTGCCTTCTGTGGTGACATTGGGGATATTGAACATTTCATTTGGCTTTGCCCACAGTTTGATGTGCAAAGAGCAGCGATGATCCGCACCTTGCGAAAAGGCTGTCATAGACACCGGACAGTTGAAGACATCATCTTTCCTGAAAGACCCGCGGCAACTAGGAGGAACGTGCAACGAATTTTGTTAGTCTTCCTGCGAGACACTGGGCTGTCTGACACGTGGTGACATTTTCCAAATTCAGGAGATGCTCAGGCGGAACAATTGCCGGCCATGCAGGCCAGGCTAACCCCGCCTGCTACAACACCACCACCACCACCACCACCACCACCAACTATAACGGGACAAGTGGACAGAGAGAAGAAGCCAAAGCGAAGAACAAGGATAGTTAGAATAGGATGCTGGCATGGAAAGGTAATCATCGGACCAGGTGCCGAAGATGGGCCATAGGGTGTCGAACCCGAGCCTCCACGAGTTCAACCCGCCGGGGCGTCCTGTCGTCACGTTCGCGCTCGAGGGGACTCTACACAGCCGGTTCTGAACTCCTGCACAGGGCCTGTGGACTTTGGTTCTGACAGGCGACCAATAGCCGTCAGGCAACAGGCTCTAGCTGTGCATCCGTCTGCCTAACCAGTTTGACCCTGGTTCCTCTGCGCGTCGCCACCAGCCGTCGTTCGCACATCGCCAACAGCCAGGCGTGTCCACTGTAAAGCCAGAGCCACAACGTTCTGGTCTGGTTTCAGGTGCCATCGCCAGCAGCCAGCGTTTTCTCATCGCCAGCCACCCCGCGTTCTAAGCTGGAGCTACCACGGTCATGTTTGTGAAACGTCGCCAAGCAAGCAGTGAGTTGGTGAGACTGAACTGCCTTCTTTCTCTGCTCCGCCGCTGAGCCACGTAACCACCATCTTCTGTAGATAATTGTTTGATTGATCGATATGTGAGGTTTAACGTCCCAAAACCACCATATGATTATGAAAGACGCCGTAGTGGAGGGCTCCAGAAATTTTGACCACCTGGGGTTCTCTAACACGCACCCAAATCTGACCACACGGGCCTACAACATTTCCGCCTCCATCAGAAATGCAGCCGCCACAGCCGGGATTTGAACCCGTGACCTGCGGGTCAGCAGCCGAGTACCTTAGCCACTAGACCACCGCGGTGGGGCTGTAGATAATTGTGTTCAGGTTTACTTTTGTGGGCCACAAGAGTATTTCACCGTGTGTAGTCAACTTTTTATTAGGAATTGTGGTTTCGTGAGAGATTTTGGTCTTTTTACTTTTATATCGAACGTTTGGGCGTGTTTTGTTTGAAACCAATAGCTTTGTCTTTTGTCAGGACTCTCGGTGGTATTTATGTAGAAAGCTCTTGCGAATATTAGAAAAAGAGCCTTGCATCATGACTAGTTTGTAACAACAAAAGTTTGACGGATAAGTAAGAGGGAAGTCTTGTTACGGGCGCCAATTTGTGATGCATTGTTCTTTTTTCTATGTTAGCAAGAGATTATTAGGTACGAGCCTCCAAGATTTTCGACGAAGGACAAAGTCGTTGGTTTCAAACAAACCGCACACAAAACGTTCAATATAAAGTTAAAAGACGAAAGTCTTCGAAGAAACCAGAACACTTAAAAAGTTCACTACACGTGGTGAAACACTCACGTGGCACAAAAAAACTAAACCTCAGGACCATAATCTACAGAAGGTAGTCCTGACGTGGCTCAGCAGCGGAGCATAGAAAGAAGGCAGTTTGGTCTTATCAACTCGCAGAGTGCTGGACAGTGTTTAATCAACAAGAACGCGGCAGCTCTGGCTTAGGACGCGGGGTGCTGGCTGCTGGCGATGCGTCCTGAAGCCAGCCCGGAACGTGATGGCTCTGCCTTTAGGAGTTGACACGGCTTGAGTTTGACGATGTGCGAACGCTGGCTGGTCGCGACGCGTCGAGGAATTAGGCTCAAACTGGTTAGGCAGGTGGATGCACAGCCTGGGCCCATCGCCCAACGATTGTAGCTCGCCTGTCGGAACTGAAATCCGCGGGCCTTGTGGATGAGTTCAGGACCGCATGGCTACGACCCCCTCGAGCGGGAACGCGATGGCGGAAGGCCCCGGCGGGTTGAAGTCATTGGGGCTCGTGTCCGACAGCCGATGGCCCATCTTCAATGCCCAATCTGGTGATGACCTTCCCGTGCCAACGTCTTGTTCAAACTCCCCTTGCTCTTCTGTGCTTGGGCTTCCTCTCCGACACTAACCCACCTACCCTGTTATAATCGGCGACGGTGACGTTTTGCGGAGCCCAGCCATCGGCCCCTGTAATCTTTGTGTTCTTTGACCATTGGATATCTTCTTTTCTTTCTTGTTGACGTCGCGCACTCGTCTTCGTGCTCTCACAGGTGATGTCTTCACTGTAATCATCGTTTATGCCGAACCACGTGCTCGCACTTTGTTCACAACTCCAAGCTACTCGCTAAAGCGCACAATTCAAACACGCACCTTACATCACACCAACGTTATCAGGCTTGTTATTGGCAAGCTATTTATACACATTAGATACCGTTCGGCTGTCCTCAGAGCTCCACAACTTCTGATGAGCTTCGCAGCAGGAACTACGTGATAAACCTTAGACTACTCAATGACTTGTTTAGGAATGAGAACATGCATATCAATGCACTTACCTCCCACTTGTTGTATCAAGTCGGACAAAACCATAGTGTCCCACGTGTAAAATAGCATCAAATACTGCCTCTGGAGTCCCTTCAGTCCTGGGGGTAGACCTGCACGACGTAATTCAAGGTTCTTGTAAACTTGTTGAAAGACATATCGATTACTACTATTTGTATCGAGAAGATGGCAACGCAGCATGTGTCGCTTGAATTTCTATTTACACTGCCAAGTTTGGCAATGCTGGCGCGAAGGAAATGTATAAAACACAGAAAATGCGTTTCGTGGTAAAAACGAACAAAAACTGCCACACACACACACACACACACACACACACACACACACACACACACACACACACACATATATATATATATATATATATATATATATATATATATATATATATATATATATATATATATGATCAACTGGCTTCGTTCTGAAGAAGACGTTGCGACATCGGTGGAGCGGTGGAAAGCCTCAAGGAGTGACTGGTCAACAACGAAGTCAGACATGAGTGTGGTGAGGCCCGTAGAAAGTAAACAAGTTGGAGCATCAAAAATGTGACGGGCGTCAATCGGATGCACGTGACCAAGACATTCACCTTGGAATAAAGCTGAAGGCCCTTCCAGCGTATTGTAGACGAGCGTCTTCGTGACGCCATGGTGGAGAGTAAGGAGAGCAACGGGCAGTAGAAAACATTTGCGTTGAATGAACAGGGCAGAGGGCGTAAATAGAACATCACCATCGGAAACAGCGTCACATAACACAGTCACCAGCATGGAAGAGCACGGTGGTACGGCGGTGTCGTCGGAAACAGACAGTTTATAATACACCAGGGAGGCTTCGACAGCGTCAACATCAGGAAGTGAAGATAGCTCAAGTTCAGCGCGACAGTAGTCAATGACGGCATTATTCATCGCAAGGAAGTCCCAGCCGAGTATCATGTCATGGGAACACGAGGGCAGCACTACGATTTCGACGACATACACAATTCATTCGATGACGACTCGTGTGGCCCAGGCTGCGAGAGGCATCACACTTTGTGCGTTAGCCGTTCTAAGAGAGAGGCTGGATAATGGCGTCAGAACTTTGCGGAGTTTGCGACACAGTTTGATGGAAAGGACGGTTAGAGTGGCTCTGGTGTCGACAAGCGCCATGACGACGATATCATCGACTTACACTTCGATGACGCTAGCTGGACAGGAGCAAGGACTTGTGCATGCCGACGGGGACGCAGTTCGTGCCTCGGGAACTGCCGCCGTTAGTTTTCCTGGTCGGCGACGCATAGGGGAAAGCGAACGTCGACATGGAGATGGGGAGTGGCGGGTGGGGCCGACTGGATGATCAGAAGGAAAAGAAGAGGAGGGAGGGCTTGAAGGCGCAGAAGAAAACTGGGGGTCAAAAGAGGGCATTCGTCGAATGTTTTGAGCAGCCTGGCGATGACGACAATAACGTGGCACGTGACCAACACCGCCACAAGCAAAACATATCGGACGATTGTCGTAGGTCTGCCATTGGTCGGAGTAGACTCCGACTTGTGTCTGGGGGGCAGAATACTGCGGCCGAGGTGGTATCAGCATAGGCGGCGGTGAATAGGTCGGCGGTGAATACATAGGCGCTGTCTGGAATGCAGCTTGTCGATGTCAAGCAACGGACTCGGCCTACGTGAGAGGTGCGGCGACTGGCGGTGGTTCACGGGTGGGAGGAAGAACTTGTGCGACCTGGTCTCGAAGGAAGTCGCGGAGTGTAGACGTCAATCTGCGTGGTTGATCAGGTACGCAGGACATCAAAAAGAGCTGACGAGAGACCTCAGCGCGGATGAACTCTTGGATCTTGGAGAGAAGAGGGGCATGGTCTTCTCCTATGCAAGGGTGGACAGGATGGACAAAGAGTCGTCGAGTGGAAAGGGACGCGGGACGTCGGGTGGAAAGATGGACAAAGGGACGTCGGGTGGAAAGACGTTGCCTGCGCAACTCGTCCAAACTCTGGCATAACTCGGGCAGTTCTAGGACAGTGCTAGGACTTTTAGAAAGCAACTTTTGGAAAGCGTTGTCCTCAATGCCCTTCACGATATTCTTGATCTTAAGCTCTTTAGACATCGACTCGTTGACTCGCTTGCAAAGGTCTAGAACGTCCTCAATATAGCTTGTGAAATTCTCACCAAGCTGCTGGGACCGAGTATGCAAGCGTTGTTTGGCACGGCGTTTGATACCTCAGGCTGTCTGAAAACTTGTGTGAGGCTCGCTCGTTTTGAAGACAGACCATGTAGGGAGTTCCGCTTCATGGTGTATAAACCACAGCTTGGCCACATCCGACAGGTAGAAGGAGACGTAGGCCAACTTGGCGGCGTCGTCCCATTTGCTGTGAGTACTCACTCGCTCGTGCATCGAAATCCAGCCATCAATTTCCTTGTCTTCTGTGCCTGAGAAAACAGGGGGATCTCGCATGCGCAAAGAACCGGCACAGAGAACAGTAGGCGGTGCCGGTGGAGGAGTTGGAGCGGCGCTTGCGTCGGTTGGTATAATGGACCCTAAAATGCGATTATAAGCTCCAGGGTGATAGAAATCCAGCATACTCCACCACTTGTAACGGGGTTTACTTGCGCAGCAGAACGCAGAAGGCGAAGCAGTCAGAAGCGTCGAGAAATCAAGAAATGCCGCTGAAGCCCCTATTCTTCACTACTATATATATATATATATATATATATATATATATATATATATATATATATATATATTGTCACGTTCAAGGAGAACCAGGACGTATACGGCTGAAGGGGCCGTTTATTTTGGTCGCGAAGAGAAGCGCCGGAGTGGCCGACAAGTTGATGATCGCCGTGTCATCGTGTTCCTCCTTTCTCCAGCTTGGGGCAGCCAGCATGTTTACCCATCTTCGTTTTCTTCTCAGGTATGCGCTACATTCCTCCGCTCACAGACGAAGCCCGCCGGGTGAGGTAATTGATTCACCTTGGTGTATACAACTTCAGTCGAGCGACATGAACTGCCTAGGTTTTAGCGGCTCTTCTACCACTTTTCGTGAGGCGAGCTATTGTGCACGTCACTTCAGTGATTTCGTTGAGGACAACAAACGCTCCGTCATATGTGGCCAAGAACTTTTGGCATAACCCACGTCTTCGTACCGGAGTCCAGAGCCACACTAAGTCGCCTGGATGGTAAGTTACAGGCCGGTGGCGGCGTCGTAGCGTGCCCTAGATTTTTCTTGTGATTCCAAAGTGCGTAGACGAACAATACGACGCGCCTCTTCTGCAAGGCAGAGAATTTCGGCGACTGAGAGATTCTCGTGCGCCGAGAATGGCAAAACTGTGTCGAGTGTGTGCTGTGGCGGTCATGCGTACATCAAGAAAAAGGGAATATAGCCTGTTGTATCGTGCTTAGCAGTGTTGAACGCGTACGTTATAAATGGCAGCACGTCATCCGAGTTATTGTGGTCGGATGCCACATACATAGAGAGCATGTTTACAATTGTGTGGTTGGTGCGCTCCGTGAGCCCATTTGTTGGCGGATGGTATGGCGACGAGTGACGAAGGTAAGACTCACTCAATCGAAGCAGCTCTTCTACTATATCAGCCGTAAATTGTCGTGAACGATCACTGATGATCACTTGAGGTGGGCCATGTCGGAGGATAACGTGCTGCAGCAGGAACACAGAGACGTCGCTGGCAGTTGCGGTTGGCATGGCCGCCGTCTCGCAGTAGCGCGTGAGGTAATCGACGCATACAATTATCCAGCGATTGCCCTTAGCCGACTTTAGAAAAGGGCCCACGAGGTCAATGCCCACTTGTTGGAAAGGTGTGCATGAAGGTGGCAAGGGCTGTAGAAGACCAGCCCCGCCGCGGTGGTCTAGTGGCTAAGGTACTCGGCTGCTGACCCGCAGGGCGCGGGTTCGAATCCCGGCTGCGGCGGCTGCATTTCCGACGGAGGCGGAAATGTTGTAGGCCCGTGTGCTCAGATTTGGGTGCACGTTAAAGAACCCCAGGTGGTCTAAATTTCCGGAGCCCTCCACTACGGCGTCTCTCATAATCATATAGTGGTTTTGGGACGTTAAACCCCACATATCAATCAATCAAGCTGTAGAAGACCAGCCGGACCAGTACATGGGCATTTGTGGCGTTGACACTGCGTGCAGCTGGCCACGTACAGCTAGACTGACTGCCGCATTCCCGGTTAAATAAAAGCGTTCCTTAGCACGGAAAAGTGTCCGCGCGCAGAACCTAAATGTCCGGACGTTGGATCGTCGTGCATAGCACTTAAGATCGCTGACCGAAGGCTTTCCGGCACTACCAGGAGAAGACGTGCGCCATTGCTGGAAAAGTTCTTCTTATACAGGAGTCCGTTGCGTACACAGAAATGGCATGACGTAGAAGCTGTGCAGAGCGATGATATCCCGGTGTCTTTTCACTGTTCCTCTCTGAAAATACTGAGGTCGGGAAACTTAGGTGACACAGAAGCTATGAGGCGGTCGAGGTCATCGGCGTCACACTCTGTAGTGCTCAGTGGCATGTGCGAAAGGCAATCTGCGTCGGCGTGTCGTCGACCACTATTGTACGAGACTACGAAGTTGTACTCTTGAAGCCGAAGTGCCCAGCGTGCTAGACGACCGCAAGGGTTCTGAAGGTTGACGAGCCAACACAATGAGTGGTGGTCGGTGACGACTGTAAAAGGGCGTCCATAGAGGTAAGACCGAAACCGCTGAATCGGAAATACTACCGCGAGGCATTCTTGTTCTGTGACACTGTAATTCTGCTCGGGCCGGCTCAAGGAGCGACTTGCGTATGCGATCACGTGCTCGTGGTTACCATAACGTTTAACTAGGACGGCACCAATACCTATGCCACTGGCATCCATGTGCAGCTCTGTTGGAGCTGATGGGTGAAGTGTTGAAGAACAGGCCGTGACGTCAGGAGGAACTTCAGTTGACGAAAAGAGGAGTCGCACTCCGGAGGCCACTCGAAGGGAGTGTTCTTCTAAAGCAAACATGTCAGCGGTCACGCGACATCGGCAAATTCAGGTATAAAGTGGCGAAAATAGTAGCAAAGCCCAAGAAAACGGCGAAGCTCCTTAACAGAGCGCGGCGCACTGAACGTTTCAACGGCTGCTGTCTTCTGGGGATCTGAATGGATGCCATCCTGATCGACTAAGTGTTCGAGAACAAGGGTTTGTCGGTCTTCGAAGTGGCATTTATTTGAGTTTAGAACAAGGCCAGTGTTTCTTATGCAAGTCAGTACAGTATCCAGACGTGAATTGTCTTCGCTGAAGGTTCTGCGAAAGATGACGACGTCGTCAAGATAGCACATGCAAATGCTCCACTTCAAGCCGTGAAGAACTGTGTCCATAAATTGCTCGAACGTCGCCGGTGTGGTGCACAGTCCCAATGGCATCACATTGAATTCAATAAGGCCGTCAGGGGTTACAAAGGCTGTCTTTTTTATCTTCAGGATGCATGGGAATTTGCCAATAGCCCGATCTTAAGTCAATGGAGGAAAAGTAAGAGGCCGAATGTAGACATTCTATGGAATCATCAATACGTGGAAGTGGGTACACGTATTTTTTTGTTACAGCATTTAATCGGTGATAATCGATGCGAAATCTCCAGGATCCGTCTTTCTTTTTAACGAGAATTACTGGGGCTGCCCATGGACTCGCCGACTCCTGAAGGACTTCGTTTTGAACCATTCAGTGCACCTGCCTATTAATAATCCGTCGCTCGCATTGCGAAACACGGTATAGCTTTTGTCTAATCGGATTAGCAAAACCAGTGTTGATAGTATGACATGTTCGAGAAGCAGGGATTAAGGGCGCTTTGTCTTTCTGCGCAAAGTCGAATGCAGAAACGTGCTTCAAAAGTACATTTACCAATGTTCGGCGTTCACTTGTGCTCAGCGGCCTATTAACCATTGACAGAAGAGCCGTTTCCAAACTGTGACTACGATCCTCTTCCGGCGCATCTCTAAGCTCGGTCACCAGTAAGGCCTCGTGTGGTCCACTGACGACGGCTAACTTTAGACCACTTGGTAACACCACGGGTTCTGTGGAGCAATTGACAGTCCCTAATCCAACGCGTCCACGTCTGATCGACGCCACACAATGTGGGATCAACACATTATTTTTCATGCAGTTGGTGTACACTGGTTTTACGTTGGCATCAAAGTTGGTAGAATAGCTATCTGTGCAATTAACAGGTACACGAACGGTTGATGATGGTGGTATGACGGTGTCGCCACAGACACACAATGCCGTTTCACGATCCACAGGGTTTTCCAAGAGCGCTGACGGAACGTGATCTCTCAAGAATATTGTACCTGTGCGGCAGTCGACAGTTGCACCACACTCCCTGAAAAAGTCCATACTCAAAATAATATTATGTGTCGCCTGCGGAATAATCACGAACTCCGTTGGGATAACCTAGCCTTCGAGAAAAACTTCAGCTTGACATACACCAACAGGATGAAGTGGTTCGCCACTCACTCCGCAAAACTTGAAAGCTTGGTTCCACCTAAATAAAACCTTCCGTCCTAAGGTATCTTTGAAACACGCAGTCATGACTGAAATGGTTGCCCCCGTATCTACCAAAGCCATCACAGGCACATCGTCAACAAAAGCACGTACTTTTTTCTTGAGCATCAACACAGGAGGCATTTCTGATATTAGCATGTCTTCGGCGACCTTACCTCCATCGGCCGCACTTGCTAGTTTTCCTGTGGCAAAGGAGACGTGTTGCGACGCCGCGGTGAAGGAGAACGGGGAGCACGAGGCGGTGGAGGCGTCAAGCTCCTGTCAGATGTAGGGGAGTGGTTCCGGAAGCTGTGTGTTCAGTAGACTTTGTGAGGAAGCACGTGTGTTGCCTAGGGTCGTCATGCGGTCGATCAGACAATCGTGTGGAGTGTTGTGGTTGGCCATAGTACGTTGCTCATGGGTCATCGCGAAGTCGTTCGGAAGGCCATGCAAAGCGTGATGGGTGGCGATACCGTGGGCCTACACGTCGACGGTTGCAAAATCGCGAAATAAGTCCTGGGACACCACAGGAGTAGCAAACTGTGAGAGGTCGAAACTGTGTTTGTTTGTCGATGAATCGAACATTGTCTTCCTTGGCGTATTGGGTTGGTTCGTCCCGTATATCTTAGGAATAGACCGGGCGTTGCGAAGAAGGCGGACGCTGAGGGCGTCGGTCATGGCGACGAGCTGGCAAGCGTGGTGCTCTCCTTGGCTGTGGTGGTGCGCTGTACTCAACAGCTGCTGCACTAACCATCGATTGCCAAGGGGTCGTAGAAGGCGGCGGCGCAGTCACAGCCTCACGTGGCACATATACCGAACGTTGGTCGTTTACAGAATGGTGATCAACTGCTGAATGTGTCTGTTCTCCATAGCGAAAAAGTTCTTCGCGAACAATCTGTCTAATCGTCGAGGACAGGTCTGGGCAGGAGCTCGTGTCGATGCTGGCAACCGTTATAACATTTGTGAGCCGGATGAACTTTGGAGCAATCCTGCGCATTTTCAGCTGTTCGAAAGTACTGCAATGCCGAATGACGTCGGACACCGAGTTCAGATGCTCTTTTCCGATGAGAAAATTATAGACATTCTTGGCCATGCCTTTCAGCAAATGTCCTACTTTGTCTTCTTTGAACTTCTGATTATTGACCCCCTTGCAGAGCTTGAGCACATCCTCTGTATACGTGGTACATGTCTCACCTGGAAGCTGCGCGCGTTGAGACAATGTCTGCTCAGCCCGCTTCTTTTTGACGCTCGAGTCGCCGAAACACGCTTTCAGCTCCGCAACAAAAAGTCCCACATGGCCAGTGTGTCCTCGTGGTTTTCGTACCACACAAGTGCAGTATCCGTAAGGGAAAAGACCGCATTGCTGAGCTGAGCGGCGGCATCCCAGCCGTTGGACTTGCTGACTCGCTTGTACTGGACGAGCCACGCATCGACATCTTCTCCCGATTTTCCTCCGAAGGTTGGCGGGAATCGGTAGTAGGGCACGGAATCCATTGAAGATGGCCTTGAAGCGTTAGATGGCTGATCTTGGGCCATCACGATTGGCGCAGGCGGGAGTCCGGCAAGGCGGCGGCTGTGACGAAGTCCCGGTAGTGAAGCTCCCATTGTTGGGTTTGTCTTACCCAGCACCTCCACCAATCAGTCCCGCTCAAGGAGGACGAGGACGTGTACGGCTGAAGGGGCTGTTTATTTTGGTGGCGAAGAGAAGCACCGGAGAGGCCAGCAGGTTGATGATCGCCGTATCAGCGTCTTCCTCCTTTCTCCAGTTTGGGGCATCCAGCATGTTCACCCATCTTCGTTTTCTCGTTTTCTTCCCAGGTATGGGCAACAATATATATATATATATATATAATATATATATATATATATATATATATATATATATATATATATATATATGTGTGACGTAAGAAGGTAGCGACGGTTGGTAGAAGTAGAGGAGGAAGAAGTGAGAGTAGAATAAACATGGCGTATGAGCCACGCCACGTCTGCCATTCATCGTAGCGTCACACAAGTCGACAGGATGAAGACCTCGCAACCACTTCATCGCCCGGCCATCATCATCGAAGACCTCAGCGAGATGCAGTGACCGAACGCGGACCACAGAAGAACGCGGACAACCAAGACCACCAAGCATCATGACAGCACCATCAGACGACCTTGACATCCCTAAGTACACCGGATCAATGGACGACGGACCCGTACAGGACTGGTTCAACCGGTTCGAGCTCCATGCCGCCGCTGCATCTTGGTCGGAACGGCAGATGGTTACGAACTTCAGCGACTATGTCACCGGTGAGGCATTTAAATTTTACCTCACCCACATATTCGACAACGACGAGTCTTGGCAAAAGATAAAAGAAGGAATGATCATCTGGTTTCAAGACTCTAATGAAGATTCGATTAGCACACGCACTCTCAGTGCATACAAACTCAGTCATCGCAGTCATAAGCAGCCTTTACGCACTCGAGTACAGCGCATGAATTTACAATTCCCGTCAGGTGAAGCTAACCACATGCTCACGGAAAGACCACGTGGTCGTGTTCCCAACATTCCACCTGGTTCCTCTTCTGTGGATATGTCACCAATGCTGAACTCACCACTGCATAACAGAATGGAATCCGCTATTATAGACCGAGACGCATTTAATACTTCATGCCGCATGCGTACTTTGCAAACTGACTTGGCATTCAGCTCAGCAGTGCCACAAAGACAGAAGCATTCACAATCCGCATCTTGTGAAGGAAAGTCTTCTGTAGAATCGTCTAGTGTTAATCAATTACAAGATCGAAGTGACGTGAATTCAGTATACAACCTCACTGCCAACAAGGAAAACAAAAGCAGAGGTGCGACTTCTGATGACACAAGTAATCTTCAGGCAACCACCAACAATGAACGATTTATGAATACAGAAGATTCAAGTGCACGAAACCCCGCACATTGTTTTATGCCGGAAACATCTACATTGGTTCACGTCGTAGAAGCCTGCGAAGGACTTGCTAAGAATCCTGACACAGCAAGATCAATGTCACACCACAAGCAAGTCGACGAAACCAAGAAACGACAGCGTCAACGAATACTTCAACATTGTCAACGACGAAAGGAAACCCCATCAAAACCACTTTTAAGGCTAAAAAAACATTGCAAAAAGGCCCGTCGTCGTGGATACATTCTCCACCAAAGATCAAGAATGTGCCTTCCATCAAACCATCTGCGACATCACCATAGAAAAATCTCCAAAAGCCACAAAAGCACGCCTTGTACTCGGCAGAAACACAGGCAGCGCCCAATCAACCTCGATCAACGCACACGCAAGCTGCCTGCACGACCTGTGCCACGACGAAGAATTCCATGCCTACGATATTCGAAATGTCCATTCTGCAAGGTGTTCGAACCTCGTTTGTTCTTCACGAGAATTCCGGCTGCGATTTCCCCTATCTCCACGTCCAAAGCCTTCTTGTGTTATCCAGGACGCAACCACCAGCCTCGCCCACCAGAACTCCTGTGTTAACCGGACTGCTGCACTCTCCCCTGAAGTCTGAAAGTTTACGGAACTTCCCTGGAGCACAGAACCAATTGTGAACTTTGACATTTGTGACTTTTTAACCTCCCCTTGTTTACATTTTATTGTTCGTAATCCACGCTTTCTTTCGGGGGGAGGGGGAATTATGTGACCTAAGAAGGTAGCGACGGTTGGTAGAAGTAGAGGAGGAAGAAGTGAGAGTAGAATAAACATGGCGTATGAGCCACGCCATGTCTGCCATTCATCGTAGCGTCACACACATTTATATATATATATATATATATATATATATATATATATATATATATATATATATATATATTTGTGTGTGTGTGACGCAGGAGTTGTGATGGCCATATGATGAACCATTTATTTGTCTTCGCCTTCCTCCTTCGCTACTATTCCACCACCACACCATTCTCGTGTGGTTCGTCACACGATTCCCCCCGAGGGAGACGTAGGTGCAGGGGCGGATGATATCGTTTTAGCCTCCCGACGTGAACGATGTCAGTCTTGTGACCAAGTGGAGCCACGCTGCGGTCGATCTCGTAGATAACTGCCTAAGTCATGCATATGATCGTATAGGGTCCTTCCATGATTGCGCTGAGTTTGCCGCGTTTTGGGTGTGAGGGTGTTTCATATAGAACAAAGTCTCCCACTTGAAGCTCTAATGGAAAGAACTTTTTGTCATGTATGATCTTGTTTTTGCCGTGACATGCCATTGAATTGCGGACTGCGTTTTACGAGCTTCCTGTGGATTTTCTGCAACGCCTGAAAAAAGATAGGGATACGATGATGTGCCATACATTAGAAAGCAGCGTAGGTAGCCTGTGATTTCGTGAGGTGTTCTGTTGTACTCGTCGACAACGTCAGAGAGGAGACGCGGCCACGGTTTTTGCGGTTCGTCGTTGATCTTGCATCGGAGGCGAGCAACGATCATCTGATTAGTGCGCTCGTTTAGGCCATTACACTACGGGCGTTGTGAGCTTGTTAAAAGCTGATGAATATTGTTGTACTTGAGGAACTGCTTAAATTTGCCGGCAATGATCCTGTGCCGCGGTCAAAAAAGGAACTTCCAAAGCTTTCCAGCAGCAAAAATACTCATCAGGCACGCGTCGCAAGTCTCGTTCATGCGTGCGAAAGCCCAGGCATAACGGGTGGCATGATCAACGGCTAAGTGAATGAAGTTTTTTGGATGAGCCGTACTTGCCAAAACCTCCAATAGTGTCCATGGCCAGAAGATCAAATGGTTGTTCCGCTCGTGGAAAAGACTCCAAGGAACCAAACCCTACTGAAAAATTCCGTGTGAAATCTTACGGAAAGCACATGGACTCCGTACGATTTCCTTATGAGCTATACGGAAAAGATACGGTTTTTTATGGAAACATACGGAAGTTCTATGGCGTACACCGAAGACTTTTTAGGGAAAATATGGAAGGATACAGAAACCATATAAAACATGCGGAAAAATTTCTTATGGAAGATACGGAACGATACAGAAGTCATGTCGTATATACGGAAAATTACTGACGGAAAATATGGAAAGATGGGAAATGTGGAAAGCTTTATGGAGTATACGGAAAGTTCCTTAAGGAAGTTCTATAGAGCATACGGAAATTTTCTGACGGAAATATGGAAAAATAAGGAGTGCGAGCAGACTAATAAGACCAGAGATGTTCATGTCACTAGATTCAAATGGCAGTCTGAGATACGAATACCATTCGATCCGTGGTGGTGCTACACCGCGTCCAGGAAAGTAATGTCATTGTGATTGTATGTGATGTCACTGTCAACAATTCAGAAATATATGGCCGCAAAAATTGAAGAAGGAAAACATAGAGTGATAAAAAAGTGAATATATACAGAAATAATTAGTCCCATGCCAAAATGACAAGCACATAAACGAAAAAAAAAAACGTCTACAGGACGCGTTCAATCTTCGGTTTCTTGCAGCGCTGGCAAGTATTGCAGTGCCGTATGTGCTTGCTCATGTTGGTAATGATATCAGGCCAATAGAACTGCGGAGAGAGAAGCCACAACGTCTTCTTTACCCGACATGACCGAAAGCATCAAGAGCTTTCTGGAGAAGAGAAGACCGCAGGGCAAATGCGCACAGACTTTTCGTATTCCTCTGCTTGTTACTATGCTAAGTCCGTTCTCAATGGTTTTCTTTCCGGGTGGTTTGTCGCTGGGATGCTCTCGCAGTTGCTCAGCAGGTAGGAGTAGAACTATCGGGCTTCGAGATAGTGCATCAGCTTTAACGTCGTCAATGCCCTTTTGGTATTCATGTTCACGTAGTACATGGAGAGTTTCAAGGGCCACCGGAAAAGTCGGCCTCGGGGATTCTTGATGCTTTTAAGCCATTGCAACGCTGCGTGATCTGTGATCACAGTGAAAGGTTTCCCAAGTATATAGCAGTGCCGTTCATCCAAGCCGTCAATAATTGCTAAACATTCGAGTTCTGTGATCGCATAATTTATTTCGTGCTTCAGTAACTTCCGTGAATGGTGTGCAGTTGGGTGTTCTTTACCTTCATGACCTGCCTGCTTCAAGATGGTGCCGATATCTCTGTTGGATGCATCCCAGTTTAGCACACAAGGCTTACCAACATCGCAGATGTTAAGGATCGGGTCTTCTGTCACGCATTTCTTGAGCAGAGTGAAAGTCAGTTGGCACTCCAGATCCCAGTTCCAGGTGGCGTCTTTGCTGAGCAGGCGTGTCAGTGGGTGAGCGATTTGACTGCAGTGGTCGAAGTATCGACGGTAAACACTGACAGTGCCGAGAAAACGCTGCAACTCTTTAGGGCGTGATGGTGTCGAAAACCGTAGGATTGCGTCCACATTGCTTTGCTTTGGAGTGACAGTGCCATGCGAAACCTTGTGTCCCAGGTACTCAACGAAGGTTCGAGCTGATTGACATTTCTTTAATTTCAGCTTGACGCCTTCACTTTTGATAGCTTTTAAAACGCTTTCTAGATGCCTCAGATGGTGTGGAAACGTGTCAGAGAAGACAACAACGTCATCGAAGTAATTCGTGACGTTCTACAGATGGTGTTTTGCCAATACGAATTTGACAGCCCGTTCGAAGGTGATCGAAGCATTCCAAAGACCAAAAGGCATGACGAGCTACTCATAGTGACCAGTACGTGTGACAAACGCCGTTTTCGGGATGTCATCGAAGTGAATCTTCTCGTGCCATTAACCTGACGACACGTCTAAGTTCGAGAAGTACGTAGATTTTCCCAGAGAATCGAGAACGTCATCGATGCGAGGGATGGGTTGACAATTGGGCACCATCAATTCGTTTAGCTTGCGGTAGTCGATGCAGAATCGCATGCGTCGTTCACATTTTTTCTCTGCCAGAAGTGCTGGCACAGCGTATGGGAAGGTATCTGGGATTTTGCAGGTAAAGGCAGTGTAGCAGAATCAGGCCACTCTGAAACAGCTCATGCTGCCCAGACGAAATATTGTCGGTGTCGGCAGCCCGCCATGCTCGCAACCGGGGCCATTGTGATGAGGAAGAGCACCCCAAGGGCTTGATCGTTAACTGGGCGAGTGAAAGGAAGAGGATTATGAAGTGAGATAGTAGCACAAGCCGACCAGAAACGGGTGATGTATCGTTGCCCTCGTTTTGCTAACACACACCACACACGCACGCAAACGTACGCACCCACGCACCCCCCCCCCCACACAACTCTTCACGAACGAAATCCTTAATCTGTAGCAGCAGAGATGAGTCGTCAGGAGCAACAGCCAATCCCGACATTGAAGTTGCCTGTGGAAGTGAGGGGCGCATGGCTGTGCGTTGTTCGCGCAGGTCATCAAACGTTGGCAAAGACTGACGAGCTCAGACTCTGTGGACGGTTCCTTGGCCAGCAGCATCTGAAAGGGGTCGCCTTCAATCCATTTCATTATATTGCCACGTTTCATTTCCCAAGTTTTGTTATCGCCCCAAAACACTACACAATTCTCAGCGCAAACCGCGCCTGCAGTTTTTGAGAAACTTCCGGACTTTAGTAGATCGTTTCGATAAGATGATGCCCACTCTGCGAACTGTACAGCTTATTCGAGAACCTACGCCACCACCAGCGATAACACTAGAACATTCGATGGCAAGAGTGTGAATGCCGACGCACTTCGCCGCTTGTCAGTAGTTGATCAACGGCCGACGCTCCGTTCGCCACTATCAGTTCAAGACTGCTACTGTAGCCCGACTTTCCGTTTATTGGGCACAGGTTCGCCCAAATAAACAATTTATTTTTCGACTTTCGGTGTGCTTCCATTCGTCCACGTCACGACCCCGTGAGAATATGCCTTATGTTATCGGCATCGGCCCTTTGCCACATCAACGCGGTTACACAGGTCGACAACGTCTTCATTGTAGCTGGTGAATGTTTCCCTATCCTTCTGCACACGGCCACGCCACCGTGGCTCGACTCGAAGCTTGCGAAAAGCGGGGCGCCCAAATACTACTTCCGTCACATGCGTTTTGAAAGCAGCTCACGTCGGGAAGTCCACGTGGTGGTTTTGATGCGACACGCTGGCGACGTTACTCAAATAAAATGACACGTAGCTGAGCTTCGC
>WOVY01015697.1:0-11820 GCA_013436015.1 Rhipicephalus annulatus
TTTATAGCATCGGTATTAGAAATGCCAGAGGGGAGCTACTTGTACAATTCGCCGAACGCAATAGTTTACGGATTTTTTGAATACCTTCTACCAAAAGCGAGGGAACCGTAAATGAACATGGAGAGCCCTAATGGAGAAACTAAGAACGAAGTGTTTATACTGAATGCACACCCAGGTATCATGCAGGATAATGAAGTGCTTGGCAAGGTACGATGCAGTGACCATAGAAGGTACGGTCCCGAATCGCGACCTAGACTTGAAGAAGGAACGACAGAAACTGATACACAAAGAGACAAATAATGAGCTAGCAATAAGAAGGATAGTATGGGAGTTCAGAGTCTCGCTTCAGAACAGGTACTCGGCTCTTATCGAGAAAAAAACAGCCTTAGCGTTGACGCAAAGAATGATAATCTCACGAGTATCACTACGGAGTGTGTAGTGAAAGTTGGAGTACTGTAGTTAGACAGGACACTGGCAAGCTGTCCCAGGAAACGAAAAATCCCATTAGGAAGCGTCAAAGCAAAAAAATTCTCAAGTACAACAGATGAAATGGAGTTGGTAGAGTTTTCAAAGTTGATTAATAGGCGTAAGGTATTCGATGTAAGAAGGTATAACATGGAGATAAATAAACACGCTCTGAAGAACAGAGGAAGCGTCAAAGCAGTGAAGAGGAAACTTGAGATAAGTGAAAACCAGATGTATGCACTAAGGGATAAGGAAGGCGAAATACCTACCATTATGGATAGAATAGTAGAATTAGCGGAGAAGTTTTACGGAGATCTGTACAGCATCCAGAACAACCAAGACCTAATATAGGAACTAGCAGTAACCCAGATGACACCCCACCAGTAATAATAGAAGAAGTCAGAAAAGCCTTGGAGAGCATGCAAAGAGGCAAAGCTGCTGGTGAGGATCAGGTAACATCAGATATGCTGAAAGATGGAGAAGAGATAGTGTTAGAAAAACTAACAATCTTGTTTACGAGGTGTCTCCTGACGGAAGAGTACCAGAAACTTGGAGGAGTAATAACAGCATCCTAATACATAAGAAAGAAGGTGACAAGTACTTGAATAATTACAGGCCTATCAACTTCCTCGCCATAGTATACAAGCTATTTACAAAGGTAATTGCCAACATAATTAAGACAACATTAGAATTCAGTCAACCAAAGGAACAAGCAGCATTTCGAACAGGCAACTCAACAATAGACCACATTCATGCTGTCAAGCAGGTATAGACAAACGCTCAGAATATAGCCAACCACTATGTATAACCATCCTAGATTACGAGAAGGCATTTGATTCAGTATAACTATCAGCAGTCATGCAGACACTGCGGAATCAGGGCATCAGTGAAGCATATATAAACATCCTGGAAGAAATCTACAGGGGATCAAATGCTACCTTAGTGCTTCATAAAAAAGCAACATAATACCAATCAAGAAGCGTGTAAGGCAGGGGGATAAAATCTGCTCAGTGCTATTGACCGCGTGCTTAAAGGAGGTTTTCAGAGGCCTAGTATGGGAACAGTTTGGCATAAGAGGTAATGAAGAGTACCTTAGTAACCTGCACTTCAGCGTTGACATTGCATTGCTGAGTAACTCAGGGACGAACTCATGATTACGGAGTTAGGCAAGGAAGAGCAGAAAAGTAGGTTCTAAAATTAATCAGCAGAAAACGAAAGTAATGTACAACAGCCTCGGAAGAGAACAGCGCTACGAAATAGGTAATAGTGCACTTGAAGTTTTAAATGACTACATTTACTTAGGACAGGAAATATCCGTGGAGCCGAACTAGGATACTGAAGTAACTAGAGAATAAGAATGCGGTGGAGCACATTTGACAAGCATTCTCAAATCATGACAAGTACATTGCCACTATTCCTCATGTGAAAGGTATATAACAGCTGCATCTTGTCGGTACTTAGCTACGGAGCAGAAACCTGTAGAGCTACAAAGATAATTCAGCTTAAATTGAGGATGACGCAGCGAGCAATTGAAACAAAAATGGTAGGTATAACATGAAGAGACAAGAAGATAGTAGACTGGATTAGGGAACAAATCGGGGTTTAGAATATCATAGTTGAAATCAAGAAGATCAAATAGACATGAGCCGGGCATGTAGCACGTAGACAGGATAACCACTGGTCATTAAGGGTAACTAAGTGGATTCCTAGAGAAGGCAAGTGGGTTAGGAGGAGACAGAAGGTTGGGTGGGCAGATGATATTAAGAAGGTTGCTTGTATAAATTGGCAGGAGCAATTACAGGATTCAGTTGACTGGCGGAACATGAGAGAGGCATTTGTCCTGCAGTGGACGTAGTCAGGCTGATGATGATGATATCTTGCTGTGAATGCCCACAAGGACTTTCGGGGTAAAATGAGTCACCTGTGTCGTGCGTGGACTGGTCATGGCGGGGCTAAAGTTCCTGGACGTGGTCATGTTTTTGACCAAGGACCAAACTCCGGGCTCAGGCATAACAGGCGGCGGTTGGCGCGGTGAAGGGTGTTTTCGACAAGCGGAAGCCTTTGTGGACTAGATCCGGAGCTGTTGGAAGGTGTCCTGGACATGTGCCCAGCTCCTCCACTAGTGTCACCAGTGGCAATAGTATGTCATGATCGCCATGATTTGCATTTAATGGCCTTGCTGCTTTCGCGATGGTTTTGTTTACAGAGCTTGCTGGAAAACTGGTATAGTATGACATGACTGCATGGCGAACAAAAGTGACAGACCCTAACAAGAAAGTCATGATATAAGTGTCATGTAAAAACATGACTACATGCCACGCTCGTGATGCACTCGCGGCCATTTTCTAGCTTTACATATACCAAATTTGGTATTACGGGATGTGAACGGAAGACGAAGGTACATGACTGGTGCGAACATGATAATGATGAGATGCATGTCATGTAAGGCATGACATATGCCACGCTCAAGATGCACTAGCAGCTATTTCGCGGGCTTCACATGTACCAAATTTGGTATTACGTGACGCGAACGGTCGATACAGATAAATCACACATCCAAACATGGTAGTCTTGACATGCGTGTCATGTAAGAACAGACTACATGCCACGCTCATAATGTGCTCGCGGCTGTTTCGCTAGCTCTGTTTATACCAAACTCGGTACTGCATGACACGTACAAACATGATAATCATGAGATGCGTGTCAGTTAACACATGACTATATGCTACGCTCGTAGTGGGCTCGCCGCCTTTCGCTAGCTCCACATATACCGAATTCGGTATCACGTGGCGTGAGTAGAGGACGAACGTAAATGACACGTCCAAACATGTTAATCATGGTATACGTGTAATGTAAAACATGGCTACATGCTACGCTCATAGCGCACTAGCTGCCGTTTCGCTAGCTCCACATATACCAAATTCAGCATCAGGTGACGCGAATAGATGACGAAGGTTAATAACACGTCCCAACATAATAAGCACGACATGGAAGTCATCCACGGCTTAATTTACCTCCACCTCGCAACATTGTGCTGATTTCAAAGTGACACATCAACTTTCTCATTCGTACTTTGCTTATCATCGATTCCCACTGTACGTGGATCTGCCAATTTTTATTTGCTGTTCTGTCATGACCTGCGCTACTTTTTGACACGCTTCTGCCGACCGGACTAAGTGTTACGTCTGATTAAGCTCGGATATGCAATAACGAAGGCCCAAATGGCGCGCCAATTGCTCGACGACGACTACTGGACTGCTAGGACAATCAGAAGAGCGTATATGACGCCTGTCATCCTGACGTTCACTTCACACCTGCAATCTCGTTCTGCTTTTGTCCTCCTCACGCGGCAACAGGCCGCGTTGGTCTATCAGAGAAGGTACTGCCATGCTATTCAGGTCTCCGCAGCATCTTACACCAAGTAACTGAGGCAGGTATGAAATCACCCCTATGCATCCTGCCGTCAATCACCCTCACGTTGCCACAGTACATATTACGCGACTCAAGCATATCACTCGGGTGCCTCTTGATTATCACCGTGTTGGTACTCCGGCCACCAGAGAAATCATGTATTGGGTGGACGAGAACGATGAATACGGCAGGGTGGAAGACAAGGAGGACAGACCATGCGAGCCATCTAGGCGCCATCTTTTCCACCACCAAGTTTATTCAGTCAGTTTGTCAAGTAAAGCTGTTCTCCCCGCAGCAATATCCACCGAGTGAATGATAATGAGTTTGGCGAAGTGACCGTCCGTCAACTATACGAAAACAGGTAACGTCATCTAGAGATAATATATTTAAGGATGGATGTATGAATGTATGTATCCGACTGTGCCCTTAAGATCGAGTGGCGGCTCACGCCACTTAGCCATATAGCTATGTACTATACTATTTGTTGAAGGACTTCAATTCACTTGTGCCTTGACTGTATCCACCAATCAGTTAGCCTGCTTCTGGTTATTTCAACCCGTTTAGAGTCTATTTTACCCTCACTTTCTTTAAACTCTAATGTTTTAAAAATTAAACAGCATCATTTTAGACACTAAGATGGAGCCTTTTACAAAATATTATAAAATGTTCAGCCATTTCTTCCTCCTCTCCACACTCTCTACATACCGCGTGCGTGTCTTCGTATTCGGCTCGGTATGTCTTGGTTCTCAATACTCCCGTTCAGGCCTCGAACAGCAGAGAACTACCCTGAAAATTATCGGGGATCTTTTTTGTTGCAATTTCATGCTTGAAAGTTCGGTAGGTCTCCAGTGATAATTTCGTAAACATTCCAATCTTCCACATGACCCTCTCTGTTTTCTTCACCTTCTTCTTACCCGATGTTTCTTTTTGGCTTGGTATTCTGCTGTTGTCTAACTACTTGCTTGACAGATTTAGAGATCACTTTCTCCATTGAGTATCAATATTCTTCGTGTACAAGTAGCTGCAAACTTTCCTAGCCCAGCGCTCCTCTCCTATTCTTCTCAATCGCTCCTCTATCCAAATTTTGTCTTGCGCTAGCTTCCCTACACTCGAACGATGTCCATCCCATTTCACCCTGTACCCTTTTATTTGGGGTATTCCTGTGTGCTCCCAAAGCAACTCCACCTATGCCACGTTATTTAATTTCTAATCCTGCTTGAACTTTCATCTCAAGTACAAGACCGCAATGCCGAGCGTCAAACCTGGGACCATAGCACCTTTCCGAATTCCCCTCACGTCACACCTATAGTAGTTCCACAGTGCCCTATATTTCATTTCAGTTGCATTCCTGTTACCCTTTGTCACCATTATATAGCTTTCGTGCTCCCCTAGGTACTCAGCCCCATCGTTCAATCATATGCTCAAATATTTGTATTTATCTACTCTTTGTATTTCTTCACTCAATGAATGGATGGATGGATGGATGGATGGATATGGCTGTACCCTTTAGATCGGGTGGTGGCTAGCGCCACCAAGCCGTAATACCTAATGAACCAAACACTATATTTATTTTTTTCCTTAAACGTGAGTTTGAGGATTCGTACTTTGCAGTGAAGAGTTTAATTTTCACTTGTGCCTTGCCTTTAGCCACCAATCAGATAACCTCCTTCTAGTTAAGTCTACCCGCTCAAAGTTTATTTTGCCCTCCCGGTCCCTAAACCCCAGTGCTTTGAAAAACTGTGCGCCATCATCCTGAACTATACGGTGAAGCCCTTTACAGAACATTATCAAGTGTTCGGCAGTTTCTTCTTCCTCTCCATACGCACTGCATACTGTGTCTACCCCTTCGTAATTGGCCCGATATGTCTTGGTTCGCAGTACTCCCGTCCTGGCCTCAAACAGTAGAGAACTACCCCGAGTATTATCATAGATCCTTTCCTTGGCAATTTCCTGCTTAAAAGTTCGATAGATCTCTAGTGTGGACTTCTTAATCATGCCCATTCTCCACATGTCAGTCTCCGTTTCCTTCACTTTCTCCTTAACTGATAGCTCTTTTGGTTTGGCCACCTGCTGTTTTCTAAGTATTTACCAGTCAACTTCCTGGTTCGCTTCCTCCATTTGTATAGACATTCTTCATGTACAAGTAGCTGAAAAACCTTCCTAGCCCGACGCTCTTCCCCCATTTCTCTCAATCGCTTCTCAAATTTTATATTGCTGCTAGCTTCCCTGCCCTCAAATGATGTCCTTCCCATATCACCTTGTACTTCCTGATTTGGTGTATTCCCGTGAGCTCCTAAAGCAAGCCTACCTATTCCGCGTTGCTTAATTTCTAATCTTGCTTGAACTTCTGATCTCATGCACAAGACCGCATTGCCGAACATCAGCCCAGGAACCATGACCCCTTTCCATATTCCTCTCACAACATCATACCTATTGTAATTCCACAGTGCCCTATTTTTCATGACTGCTGCATTCCTGTTACCTTTAGCCGTCATGTATATTTCGTGTTCTCTCAGATACTCGGTCCCATTGCTTATCTTAAGGACATATACACACAACGCCATCTGTTGTGTGAGCAGGGAGACGCTACTTGGTACGCCGGAGGGACGTGTAATTGCCCTGAACCATAAAGAGCTTCGCCCTAGAAAAATAAACCCTGCAGCTGTCTCCAGCAAATTCGAACCTTTACGCACTGCTTCACAAGCCAATCGGTAAAAGGGATCAAGAGAAATAGGGGGAAAAGTAAAAATGGGGAGACAGTTAGAGAACTTGGCGGGAGCGTTTTTTATTAGTGAGCTGTCGTCGAAAGAAAGACATCACGAAAGGCACAATCGTCGACCATGAAATACACTGAGTGTCCCCATCATTACATTTGTAAAAAGCGTACGCGCTGTAAATATGCGTCCTAATTGTCATGGCGTTTACGAGATAATAAAACCATTTTTGTTTTTTAAACCGTGTAGCTTTTTTGCTGCATATTATTTATTTATTTATTTATTTATTCAAAATACCTTACAGGCCCACTGAAGGGCATTGAGTAAGGGGGGCATCAGTATACAAACGAAATAACAATAAAGGAGAAAAACAGACGAAAAAATATATACATATATAAAAGATTACAAAAATAAAAAATCAAGGCGCAACAGCGTTATACAATGCTAGAGTGCAACGAATTCAGGTTGTCACGAAATATTTCACGGTTACAAATGGATACAACATGATCCGGAAGACCGTTCCAATATGCAATGGCTCGAGGTAGTGATGATAAGTTAAATGCCTGCGTGTGACCATGAATGCGCATAAAACTACGGGCATTGTGAATGCGCTGGGAAGTGCGCGCAGGAGAATAAAGTGGCAAACAGTGAATTTCGTTGCTATAAATGTACCTATGAAACAGACATAAAAGAGAAATGTTGCGGCGTATTTCTAGTGACTGAAATGCAAGGTCTTGTTTTATTAGGGTAATACTTGAATGATAGTCGTAGTTTCCGGAGATGAATCTGGCTGCCCTATTCTGGATGGCTTCCAACATACGTACCAAGTAATCTTGATATGGTGACCATGTGGATGATGCATACTCTAGCTGTGGGCGAACATAAGTAATATATGATAATGCGCGTATGTTAGAAGGAGCGTTGCGCAAGTTTCTGCTGAGATATCCGAGAGATTGAGATGCTTTCGATGAGACAGCTGCTATATGCGTAGTCCAGGATAGATCCGATGTAAGGTGAACGCCTAAATATTTGTAAGATGGTGTAGCTGACACAACGGCATTATTAATCTTATAGTGAAATGCTGAATTGTTATGCTTTCGAGTGAACGAGATTAACTTGCATTTAGAGGCGTTAAGGGACATCTGCCAAGTTTCGCACCACCGGAAGGTTAGGTCAAGGTCATTTTGGAGAGCGGAATGATCATTAAAACATTTAATGTTGCGGTATATGGCGCAATCGTCAGCGAACAGCCTAACTGTGGATGAAAGGTTATCGGGCAAATCATTAATGTATATTAGAAAAAGTAACGGACCTATTACACTGCCTTGGGGAACACCGGATGTGACGTCGCAAAGGTTAGATGAAATGTCGTTGATCACCGTACGCTGCTGACGTGAAGACAGGAAGCTTCGTAGCCAAGACAGGATTAATGAATCAATACGGAGTGCGGCCAATTTAGAGATTAAACGACAATGAGGGACAGTATCGAATGCCTTGGCGAAATCAAGGAAGAGGCAATCAGTTTGTTCGTTAGCGTTCATATTAAAGTGAAGGTCAGTCGTGAATTCGAATAACTGGGTGTCACATGAGTAGCCTTTTCTAAAGCCATGCTGATGGGAGAAGAAGAAGTTGTGCGATTCAAGGTGATCGTAGATATGAGAAGCCACGATATGTTCTAGTAGTTTGCAAGAGATGCATGTAAGTGAAATGGGTCGATAATTACGGGGCGAGTGCCTGTCACCGGACTTAAATACGGGAATCACCTTACCAATCTTCCAATCCTTGGGCAGTTCGCCTGATGATAGCGAACTGGTTAAATAGGAGACAGAGGAAGCGGCTGGAAATATCTGTGGTGTTCTTCAGTATTTTAGAGTTAATGTTATCAATACCTGATGAAGTAGAAACCTTAAGATTCGTGATGAGTTGGGCTATACCTTCGGCAGTGACAATGATTGGGGCCATTAAAGTGAAAGGGTGATCTGGAATAAATGGCACATTGGAACAATCTTCCTGTGTAAAAACAGACGCGAAGTATTCATTGAAAGCAATAGCGGAAGCTTCATCAGAAAGCGGCGTTAGTTTCACTATCGTGTATTGTAATGTGATTAGGAGACTTGTTGTAGGGTGAAATTATTTGCCAGAACTTTTTGGGGTTATTTTTGAGAAGTGACGGCAAGTCCTGCGAATAATATTTCTTCTTCGCTGTGTCTAAGGCTTTACAATAGTCTTGTAAGCAGACCTTGTATTTATCCCAGTAGGACACAGAGCCAATGCGTTTTGCGGTAACATAGAAACGTTTCTTTTTATTGCGCAATGTTCGAAGATGTTTAGTAAACCAAGGGTTAGTTTATCGTTGGAAACAGAGATCAGCGGCAACAAGCTGGTCAACTAACTCTAATAATTTTACTTTAAAAAGAATCCAGTTTTCGTTCACGGTTCGAGAGGCAAATGACGGCAAGAAAAGTTCCTGATAAAAGTCTTCTAGCTCCGTCCTGAATTGATGAAAATTCGCACGGTTATAATCCCGGATTGTTTTTCTCACTGAGCCTGTGAGAGTTACAGGTAGGTTGATTTGGAAGTTAAGGAGCTTGTGGTCGCTAAATCCTTCTATGTAAGAAATCGCTCCAGTGGTTTCTGGTGCATTAGTGAAAACAAGGTCAAGTATGTTAGTACCACGGGTGCATTGGTGAACAACTTGTGATAAGTTGTAATCGAGGGTTACTTCGAGAAAAAGTGATGAGGCGTGACATTTGGTAGTCATGGTAGACCAATCAATGAGCGGGTAGTTGAAATCGCCAAAAGGTATATAATGTCAGCTGAATAGAGTTGCGTAGCTCGTTCTATGTTGTCACGTAGATCTTTGGGGAAAGAGGAATGGGCATCCGGTGGACGATAACATGCTCCTATAAGTATTTTTGCATAATATGTAACGCATGCTGTCCATGTTATCTCTGTAGAGGGGTTAGTATCAAGGGGAACTGATGACACTGTCTTTTTTACTGCTATTAGGACGCCTCCTCCTCTTCTATCGACACGGTCACGTCGATATATGTTATAGTTGTGTTTATCTGGGAACAGTTCCTCGTTGGTTACGTCTGGATAGAGCCAAGTCTCCGTGAGTATTAATATGTCGGCATCACTATCATCTAAGTAAGAACTCAACTCATCCCTCTTGGGAAGTAGGCTTCGAATGTTAGTAAAAGACACAGATAAAGATGGTGACTTAAACTGACTCCGCTTACGCGTGCTCGTGTTAGCCTCTAGCTATCTCGTAGACAACACAACTATGTTGCTAGAGTGATCGAAAACGTAGGTGTTATTGTCAATGCGAAGTTTATCAACGGATAGCTTAAAGCGTTTGTTTTGAGCCTTTGCGAATTCCAGAAGTTTTTGGCGAGCTTGTCGCGTTTTCATGGAAAAATCTTCGCGTATGTAAAAATTAGTTCCCTTAAGCTTACGCGATTTTGACAAAATTTGCTCTTTGTCCTTAAAAAATGTGAACTTGACAATAATTGGCCTTCGTCTATCTGTGTTAAATCTGCCCAGTCTGTGCACCGCGCTCTAATTGTGGACTAGATATGGAAGTGCCTAGGTGGTCTGAACAAAAACTTCACTATCTTATCTTCTGAGACTGCCCAGTTCTCATTGGGGTCATCTTCGATGCCGAAAAATAGAAGGTTAGACCGACGTAACCTATTTTCTGCCTCGTCGCACCTATTCGTGATTTTTGACAGTTGGTTCGTCACATCGTGCAAAGCGTCAACAGAGCCAGAAGGGGCGGTCACAGACCGAGAAGCGGTGATTTCTTCTAGTGAAATCACCTTGGTACTCAAATTTCTAATTTCGCTGTCTGCTGCTTTCATTTTGTCCGACATGGCACGAAGGGCGTCAGCATCTACACCAGCCCCATCAGCATTTCGAACAGCATTGGCTCTTTCAAGCGTTTCCACTTTGCGCTTTAGCTGCTTAATTTCAATCTCGGCGGTAGCATGTTTTGAGAGGCAAAGCTTCGTAACTTTCCTTCAGATCGCGTATTTCAGTAAGGGCTAGAGCGAATGCGTCGGCCTCCGTCTTATTCATAGGACCGGGATTTGATTCCACATCACCGGCCAGGATTAATAAAAGTTCGCGCATGGCACCACATACATACATGCAAGATAATAATCGCTTCAAAACACTCCTAAGTTCAGGTGGGCACGACACCGCAAGGAAGCAACGGTTGCTACTTCTTATGCAAGAAGCATTATTTAAGTAACCAACCTGAAACAGCAAAGGCCGTAAGCATGGCATCCTTCCAGCGGTGTCGAGCCCAAAGCAGCAAGTCGCAGACTGACGCTTAAATAGAGCACTGCGCTGTCCAGCCATCGTGACAGAAGAGCCATGTTGCCAGGTGAGAAGGTCGTTTTCATCCATGTTTGGAAAACCGAGCGTGACCGGTCGCCATTTCAGAAGCCAGGGAATTGGGTACCAGCCAATACGAGCCAGAAACTCCCCTGTGCGCAGCACAGCTGAGGTCAGTCAGCCAAGAGGCGTTTCCCTTTCGCGAGCAGGTGAAATCATTCACTGCGCGAGGAATGGGCGGCGAACATGGTGAAGTTGGACTGGAGCTAGGCGCAAGAACCGAAGCAGGCAGGAGGCGCCCAGCAGCCCACAGCATGCTGCCCAGGTAACAGTGACCTGAAACAGCAAAGGCCGTAAGCATGGCATCCTTCCAGCGGTGTCGAGCCCAAAGCAGCAAGTCGCAGACTGACGCTTAAATAGAGCACTGCGCTGTCCAGCCATCGTGACAGAAGAGCCCATGTTGCCAGGTGAGAAGTCGTTTTCATCCATGTTGGAAAAACCGAGCGTGACCGGTCGCCATTTCAGAAGCCAGGAATTGGGTTACCAGCCAAGACGAGCCAGAAACTCCCCTGTGCGCAGCACAGCTGAGGTCAGTCAGCCAAGAGGCGTTTCCCTTTCGCGAGCAGGTGAAATCATTCACTGCGCGAGGAATGGGCGTCGAACATGGTGAAGTTGGACTGGAGCTAGGCGCAAGAACCGAAGCAGGCCAGGAGGCGCCCAGCAGCCCACAGCATGCTGCCCAGGTAACTAGTGACCTGAAACAGCAAAGGCCCGTAGCATGGCATCCTTCAGCGGTGTCGAGCCCAAAGCAGCAATCGGCAGACTGACGCTTAAATAGAGCACTGACGCTGTCCAGCCATCGTGACAGAAGAGCCATGTTGCCAGGTGA
>WOVY01015698.1:0-21585 GCA_013436015.1 Rhipicephalus annulatus
TTCCAGAAACTGACTGCCAACCCTTTGCTTACGTGCCTATTATTTGCGCTGCAATTTCGTCACTCGTTTTTATTTGCTTTTACTTGCAATAAATATTTTTACTTCCGGTACTATCCAACAAATCAACAGACAGGAGTATTTTTGCTTGTGCCTGTTGAACTTGTTGTACTTGCAACCCATACTTCACGATTTTCGGCGATTTTTCTTCTGCTATTCGGGTGCCCGCTCGTTCTACATTTAACTTTTTTTTAATTGACGCCTAACATACGTTTTTTAGTCCGCGAAAGTTGTCGAGTGAACACGCATTTATGTTTCAGTTTTTGCACGGTGATCAGTAACAGTGATCGAACAGATGTACAGATGCGCTCATCTGCATGGGGAAGCATGACTGACATAATAGGTATAAAAATTCGATCAGAATTAAAAAAAATTGCGTTCAGGGAAGTTACCTATCTTAAAGCTGAACATTAAATGTTTGAGAATTGGGGCCGAAGGAACGTGGGCACCCAAGAAGTTAGCGACCCCCAAGGGCGCATGCGCAGAACACAACCGATCTTGGGATCTTGCGTTCATGTTCACCCAAGGCCTCAAAATTGAAAACTAGCGTAGGCCTCCTAGGCGTCTTGGCTCTCCAGCAAGATGAAGCAGACGCAGTGCGAGCCATTGTGCCAGTATGGCTCGCGTCCCACATGAGTTTAATTTGGCCACGAGTGGCGCGCCGTTCGTCTGACCCAACAATGCCCCGTTTCACCGATTCTAAAATTCTGCTGGTACTCCGTACGCAAGAGCAACCTATGCAAGGTATCTTGGCGACCCGATGCCTTCGGTCCCCGATTCCCAAAGTTTTTATTCACCAAAACGTTAATGCGGAAGAACGAAACTTTAATTATTCCACCTGTGTCTTATATATTTTCTGTTAGCAGGATAGCGTTTTATGTCGGAGTTCATGAAGATTTTCGTGACGCACTTGCGTCACAGAATTCACGTCTATAAAATAACACGGATTAGAAGACGAAAAAGAAAAAAATTCACAGCATATCCACGGAAGCATTCGTCCGTCCATTCGTTCTTGCTTTCGTCCATGTGTCCGTCTGTGAGATCGTCCATGCGTCCATCCGCCCGTCTGTGCGTGCATCTGTTCGTGCGTCCATCCCTGCGTTCGTCCATTTATCCGCCCCTGCGTCGTTCATCCGTCCATCCATGCATCTGTCTATGTGGATCTTTCGTCCATCTATTCAACACTCTAGTACCACCATCTTGCATGTTTTCATCATATATTTCCCAACAGAAGTAACCGCCATCCAGCGGACATTCCAAGGACTAAACGAGAGGTGGCACACGCACACTTTCTTACGGCTTGCGCTTCGAGTCTACTCCGCACCTTTAACCACCTCGAGTTCATAGTGTATACTAGTTCACTGTATTCATGGCACTGCTTCCGACGCTCACTAATCCTTTCTAAAAGCAAGAAGGTTACGCCCAGCGAGTATAACGTAGCAACCTTTTCTCTCAGATAGTGCTCAATGTACATGCCAATGGCTGCTAATGTACAATGAGAGACAGGAGAATTCGGCTTTTACTTTCTTACGGCTTGCGCTTCGTATCTACTTCCCACCTTTAACCACCTCGAGTTCATTCATGGTATATACTAGTTCATTGTATTAATGGCACTGCGGCTCAACGCTCGCTATACCTTCCGAAAACTGAGGAGGTTACACCAGCGAGTATAACGTAGCAACCCTTTCTTGTCACATAGTGCTCAATGTACATGCTGATGGCTGCTAATGGGGATCTCAGCATGCGCATTAACTAAGAGCCGAATGCTCCTGTCTCTCATTCCCTATTAGCAGCCATTGGCATGTACATTGAGCCCTATTTTTTATTGTTCAACAACGCATAGAGGAAATCTCTCACCGACACCACCTTGCAGGTCAAAATGTTATGCTTGTTACATAATACAACGGCTACGAGGGACGAACAGGTGCCGCTATAAGAAGCTTCGCCCCTAAAGAGAGCCGTCAACAAGAGTGGAAGCCACGATCTCCCGGTCGGCGACAACTGCTGCCACGCGCCACAGCCCCATGCATTGTATAGGCTTTAAAAAACACTCCTTTTGTATCTACCACTTCCCTCTCGCAGTACTCTTGGTAATGTGTAACAATACATCATGGCTGTGAAAGCCGCGATCACTTCCTTGAACGCGTCGTGTCTACGCGCTCGTCATATTCGCTGTGTTTCCAATAGGAGAAGTGTAATTTTTAGGGGCGAAGCTTTTTATAGCGGCACCCGTTCGTCCCTAGTACGTGCTGTAGTAGTGTGTAACAACTATAACATTTTGACCTCCAAGGTGGTGGCAGTGAGAGATTTCTTCCGTGCGTTGTTGAACATAAAATATAGTTCTCAATGTACATGCCAATGACTGCTAAGGGGAATGAGAGACAGGGAATACGGCTTTTAGTTAACGCGCACGCTGCGAATTTTTTATTGTTTAACAACGCACCAAGACAAGAAAGGGTTGCTACGTTATACTCGCTGGGCGTAACCTCCTATGTTTAGAAAGGTTTAGCGAGCGTTGGCCGCAGTGCCATGATACAATGAACTACTATATACCGAACTCGAGGTGGTTAAAGGTGGGAATGAATGAATGAATGAACAACTTTATTTATCCCTTGTTAAAGGGAAGGGGGCAACAGGAAAGGGTGTGGTGGGGATGAACTACTTGAAGTAGTCCTCCTCTACCCTCTCAGCCCACTCCAGGATGGCCTCCTGGATAGCGGGCCTCGAGCTGCGCAAGGCAGCCCCACTGCTCCTCACTAGAAATTAGGCGTTTCAGGAATGGGGGAAGAGGGTGCTTAGGGCAGCGCCACATGATGTGGTTCAAGTCTGCTGTGGAAGAGGCACAAAATTTACATGAGGGGGAAGGGTAACAGGATGGATGAATGCGGTGTAGGAGGTAAGGCGAAAGAAAGGTGCGAGTCTGCAGCTGTCGCCACAGAATTTCGCACCTGCGTGAAGATTTGCGCGTGAGTGGCGGGAAGGTTAATCGCTCTAAACGGTAGTGTGTGCAAATATCGTGGAATGAAATAAGGCGATCCCGCGCTGTAAATGGCGCCTCATCCGTAGCGAATTGCGACACATCGGATGCGTGTGCCCGGACTGTGAATCCTCGGGCACTCGCATGAGCCGCCTCGTTTCCGGCAAGGCCCGCATGCGCGGGAGTCCAGATTAGTGCTACAAGTCGATCAAGGGGATGATGCAAAAGTAGGGAAAGGGCTGGCCTAGAAACCCTGCCCGCTCCGAAATTATATATAGCTGTTTTGGAGTCACTGATTATAACGGATGAACTAGGTATTGTCAGGGCCAGGGCTATGGCCGCCTCTTCCGCTTCCTCCGAAGAAGAAGCAAGAACGGAGGCGGCCGCAGCGACCTGGCCGTGAGAGTTGATTACCGATATTGCATAATGATGCCTGTTACCGTAATCGGCGGCGTCAACATAGAGCACATCATTGGAGGAGGAGAATTGTTTTTTGAGGGCCCTCGCGCGCTGCATCCTGCGCTGTTTCTGGTGCTCAGGGTGCATGTTTTTTGGAAGTGGTGGAATGTATAGGTTCTCGTGTATGTGGTGTGGAATGGTGTACTTGACCTTAGTGATGGATGCCGGAGTGACAGAAAGGGTTTGTAGAATGTGTCGGCCTGTCACGGTGTTAGAAAGTCTGTTATACTGAGATGCAAATGGGCTTCTCCTAGTTCAGCAAGGGTGTTGAAGGTGCCAGTACGCATAAGCCTTTCAGTGGAGGTCCGTATAGGCACCCCTAAAGCGAACTTATACGCTTTGCGTAAAAGGATGTCTATCTGGTCGGATTCTGATTTAAGAAAGTGTAGGTAAGGCGTTGTAAAAGTTATTTTACTGATAACGAAGGCTTGGACCAAGCGGAGGAGTTCGGCCTCCTTTAGTCCGCCATGTTTATTACTGACCCGACCCAAAAGTCGCAAGGTATGATCAACGGTGGTGTGAAGTGTCTTTAGTGTGTATGTGTTGAGCCGATTGCTTTGAATGTGTAAACCGAGCACGCGGATCCTATCCACTCGAGTAACTGGTACGTCATCTAGAATTACCTGTATATTGGATATGTGTTTTACGCCCCCTCTGTGAGATGGTAGGAGAAGTAGCTGAGATTTCTGTGGGGAACATGAAAGATTCATAGACCCTGTAAGTGCCACAACCGTATTTGCCGCAGCTTGCAGGGTGTCTTGAATCTCTCCATCGGAGCCGCCAGTCATCCAAAGAGTGATGTCGTCGGCGTAGAGTGAAAACTTGAGGTCAGGGATAGATCTCAATGCTTGCGCCAACGGCATCATAGAGACATTAAAAAGAAACGGTGACAGCACAGAACCCGTCATAATCCCAAAGCGTAAGATATGCGGATCGCTTGTGTTGTATGGTTGCGGTACGGTTGGCTAAAAAAGTAGCTATATAGTTATATGTCTTTGCGCCAACCCCTATGAGATTAAGCTCGCGGAGGATGGCGGAATGAGCAACGTTGTTGAAAGCTCCATGGATGTCCAGACTCAAGATTGCTTGCGTATCTAGGCTGCTGTTGGGTGTAATGATATCATGCTTCAGTCGAAGCATGACATCTTGACATGACAGAGATTTTCGAAAACCCACCATTTCTGGTGGATAAACATTGTTGTCTTCCATGTATTTATTCAGACGGTTGAGTATAACGTGTTCAAGCGTTTTACCAAGACAAGAGGTTAGTGAAATAGGCCTGAGATTGGAAGTGTTCACTGGTTGTTTTGCTTTGGAATGAAAATTACCCTGGCATCCTTCCAGGAACTTGGAAGGGTGCCAGTGTCAAAGCAGTGATTGAAATAATCTGTGATTGCCGTGACGGAGTTGTCGTCCAGATTGCGAAGTACTTTGTTGGTAATGTGGTCTGGGCCTGGTGCTGACGTTGTGCGCAGAGTGGCCATAGCATGCCGAACCTCTGCTTCCGTGATAGCGGCGCTCAATAACTCGTTGGGCTTTCCAGTGTACTTTGGTGTGTTATACTTCTGAGCAGGAGGCAGATGTTTATCGCGGAGGTCGTCGAAGAGTCCGTTTAGATCGTTTTGTGAGCATATACAAGTTTCTTTATGCTCTGGTTTTGATGTGTGCGTGATGTGGTAGGGTCTAAGAGGTGGCGCAGTAGTTGCCATGTGCGTTTGCTGTCAAGGTTTCCTTGCATGCTGTCACACACCTGGCCCCATTGCTGGCAGGCCAGTTGTGTGGCGTACTCCTGGATCTGCAGGTCAAGCTTGGCTATTCGGAGTTTTAGCTTTCGGTTGTGCCGTCCTTTTTTCCATCTCTTCAAGAGAGACTGTTTGGCTTCCCACATATGTAAAAGCTTGGCATCAACCGTGGTGAGGGGGTTTCGGGGGGCAAAGTTGTAGTATGCACCCCAGCATCTGAGTGAAGTTGCTTCACCCATTCTGAGATGTCTTGGATGTTTCTGGGAGCTGATATCTGGCGGGCCTCTCGAAATTTGTCCCAATTGGTGTGACTGATTGGCTTAGGTGCGAAGGGTTTGTGCTTGAAATGTACTGTAGTAGTAATGATGTAGTGATCACTACCGAGATTAACTTGCAAGTTGCTCCATGTAACGTGCTGAATTCTGTGTGTAAGGGTAAGATCGGGAGAGGTATCTCTCGATACGCTGTTTCCTAGCCTGGTTGGTGCATCGACGTCATTATGTAGCGTGAGTCTGTGGTCTTGTATGTGTATCCACAGGGCTCTGCCCTTAGGAGTAGAAACAGTGTGACCCCACAACAGGTTGGGTGCATTGAAATCCCCAAGAATTAAAAGGGGATGGTCTTTGGCAGCGGAAATGGCTTGAGTAAAAAGGGAGTCAAAGCGGTGATGTTTGTCTCGAGGGGCGGCTGTAGACATTCAGAAGGTAAAGAGCAGATGTGTTATTCTTATGAGGGATAATCTCCAAAAAATCATGCTCTATATCGACGCCGTCGAAGTGGGAGTGATTTGCAGTGAGGTGTTTTTGAGTAAGAATTGCCGTATCAGGCCGGGACAGCTTTTTAGTTTGGTGGACATTTATCCTGGGAAGCTGACTGGCCCGTGAGTTTCTTGGAGGGCAATGACTTCGGGTAGATTAGAACGGGAGGCAAGGAACTGTTGCAGATGTGCTTTCTTTTTTCGGAACCCCTACAGTTCCATTGCCAAACCTGAAGCTCGGAGCGAGTCGGGTTATTGGCCATTGTTAAGCGAAGCTGGTGCTGAGGTGGAAAGTGGTGCTATGCTAGGATTATGGGCACTAACTTCAGCTATCCAACTTGTAGTTTGTTGGATATGAGCTTGCACAAGGTCCATAAATTTGTCGAGTGCTTCATGTTTGGCTGCGTAATCTGCACTGAGTTTTTCAACTGCGGTGAGTATATTATGAAATTTAGTTTCTAATGCGGTTATTCTGTCATTATAATTTAAAACTGTCTCCTCCAGGGACTCTTCTGATCGTGGAGTGCTCGGAGTTTTAACGTTTGCTGGGGGGAGGGAGAAGTGGTTCGCGTTGAGCACAGGGGCTAGTGTCCCTGGGCAACTGTGGCAGAGGGTTTCAGGTGGGGCTGATGAATGGCACATGGGAAGAGGCGGAATGAGAGGGAGGGGCTTGGGTGGTTGATGCGGAAGGAGGACGAGAATCAATTTGAGTGGTAGTAGCGGATAAGTGAAAAGACTCAAGTTGTAATTTAAGCCTTTGAATTTCAGCTTTTAGGGTTGCATTTTCTTTAAAGAGGGTGGAGTCGTTGTTACTGGTGTGATTTGAGGAGCAGCTAGAAGAGGCTGACTTAGCCCAGCCTACCTGGTGTGAGTTGACCGAAGAGTTGGTGAGAGCAGGCTTGGTGATAGGGCTGGCCAGGCGTCGTCTTGCGTCGTTGAATCGGAGCGACGACCGCGATCTTTACTTTTGCTGGCACTGGAGCGTCGCCCGCGTTCCTTGCTTTTGCTTCGACTTTTCCGCCCGCGTTCCTTGCTTTTGCTTCGACTTTTCCGCTGGCTTGACCGTGAGTTTGTTCGCGACTAGGAGATCGGTGGATGGGTGGGTCTTGCTTTTCCATGGACCGTGTAGGGCGCGGCTTAAATCGTTGTCTACACAGCGATGAACTGTTTCATGGTTTCCATTGCACACAACACAAACATGGTCACACTCGTGGTCCATAGGTGCATCTTTTTAGTCCACATTTGGGACAAAGTGTGTCACTGGTGTTGGTGCAGACGTCTTGGCGATGACCAATCTGACGGCACCGTGTGCAGGCTTCAACCTTTTGCCTGAAGGGGACGGCATCGAAGTGCACAGCCTTCGTAGTGGACCGTAGTAAGGAACGATTTTGCCTTGGAATATGATTAGAATGGTTTCAGTGCTGCCCAGGCGTCGTGCACCTCCGATAGTCAGCTTTGGGTTGCATCGGCGGAGGGTCGAGATGATTTCGTCTTCCGAGTAATCGGAAGGCAGGAGAACGGTTCCTCTGCAGGTATCGACGGGATCAGCGACATGGGTGGCGACTTCATGAGGGGTGCCGTTGAAGTTCAGGAGCCGTATGCCATGGTAGAGGTCGGCACGATCCAGGTCTGGTGTGCTAATCAGAACGGTATGGTTGATGGAGTTGACGCGTATTTGGTCAGAACTGGTGCGGTCAGAGATTGGGAGACCCGCCGCCTTGAGGATTATTTGTCTGAGGACGCATGGATGTATCACCAGCACAGTTTAAACCTCCACGGACTCTTAATATGATTTTGTAATCACTGCGCGGCAGTGGTGGGGGCTTCGGTGCTGCTCTTGATTGGCGCTCCTGAGCCACTGCATGGCTTGGTGGTGACGAAGGATGCTGGCGTTGTCTTGAGAGGCTCTCGTGGATCGCGCGCCAGGAACGCGCACCATCGACGCCGGCTGCGTCGCGCCCTGTTCCAGCGCTCATGCTAGGGAGAGGTAGGCCTAGCAGCGATACTGCTAGCCGACAGCCCTAAAAGGGCTGCGGCTTGCGTAAAAAAACGTCTTAGTATGGAAAAAGTATCACAGGAAGCGTCGGTAACACTCACATATAGGTCCAGTCAAGTATTCGGGGCGTTTGGAGTGATCAGTTAGCCACAAGAGGAAAATTTGCAGGAGCCAAAGTCACATGCGACCGCTCACCTCCGCGCGCGTCTCCCGCCCTAAAGGTGGGAAGTCGACCGGAAGCGCAAGCCGTAAGAAAGTGTGCGTGTGCCTCCTATCGTTCAGTCCTTGGAATGTCCGCTGGGTGGCGGTGCTTCTATATGAGAAATATATGCTGAAAAGATGCGAGATGGTGGTACTTGGAGTGTTGGATAGGTGGATGAACGGACACACAGACAGACGCATGGACGGACGCACGGATGGCTGCATGGACGTATGGACGCATGGACGGACGCAGGAGCGGATGCATGCACGAAAGCAGCGACGGATGCACAGATGAACGTGTGGATGCACGAACAGACGCACGCACGAACGGGTTGCCACACAGACAAACGCATGGATGGACGGAATAGAGAACGAATGAGCGGAAACAGACAATAAAGAAAAAAAAGAACAATTGGACGGACGAATGCTTCGCCCCACTATCCATCATTCACTCCGTGGATATGCTGCCAATTTTTTTCAGCGCCTGAAGACATTGCAAGGTGGCGACATTACCCAGACGCATGAAACCATACTGAAAATGCTTCTGCAAAGCATAGAGCATCGCGCATGCTTCGCCTGAATACAACTTAGCGTTCCCCACGTACGCTCGCCACACCAAAAAATAATAATTAATAAATAAATGTGGCCGGCCAAGAGGGTAGACAAAATGCGGATTGCGTTTACCTCTTAGTGGGTAGCACGTCGCGAGTAGATGACCTCAGTCGAAGTTTAGCGTATAATCAGTCACAGTCTTCTGGCTGTGACACCGCTTTCTTTGGTTGCATTCCCACCGCTAACTACTACAGCTACCACGGGCATTCATGGCCTAGGGGCATATTTAATAATAAATCAGTACTTAATCACGGATGTTGATTGTCTCAATGAAGGTGTATCACTAAGCGTCAACGTGAATTCATTTGCAAAATACAGTGCTTTAGCTGTCGAACACCAACAAACATTGTATAGGCTATCTTAAATAAATGTATAGTAATCATTAAGCCACTTATGAAAGGGGACGTTTCCATTTCGTGTTACACCAATTTCTCTGACTTTTTTTGTCAGCTTGTCAGTGCATCATTTTAACAACGTTGTCTCAACGGGAACAGTGTTTTTTTTGAAAGTTGTGCGTTACGGTAGAAAAAAGAAAAGTCGACTACGTGTTCGAAGGAACACTAAATTAGGCAGAGCAGATAAATGAATTTATAAATGAATAAACTTTATATAAAGTCTGACAGCTTTACCGGGTGAGGTGGGGAAGAGGAGATTAACCCCTGTCCCTTTCAACTCTCCGTTGATCATGACGGTGGTGCCTCAGGTGACCGCTCGAAGTCCTTGCACCCTGGTGGCATCTTCAGCTTGCCGGACGGCCCAAAGCTGGGCGGCCAGCTCGTCGCTGGTACTCACCAGAATGCAAAGAGCAGATGGGACTTCAAATTTTCAGTCATCTTAGGTAGGTGCTAGAGAGATCCTGTGAGTTTGGGTACCAAGCTGTCTCTAAGTTCGTTTTGTTTGCGACATGTCAACTCTCAATTTCCGTGAGAGTACATTTTAGACGTGGCATTTACCTATTTTTCTTAGACCTTCATTGATATTCTACTCGTGAAGCACTACCTCAATCATCGTACAATCATTAGGCATGGTTTAGAACATAGCAACAAGGTTTGCCTGCTTGTACAAATTTCTTACAGAGAGGTTATATGGAAAGGAAAATGAAGATAAAGGCGCAACTGCCTCTCTCAAGGAGGTCACACTCATTTTCTCAGGTAGTTAGAGTCCTCGACATCAATATTCCAACTTGGAAGGCGTCGATACGCTGCAATCGCGCGGGAAAACAAATTGCCAACATTCCGAAAGCATAGCTCAGAATCAAGGAACTTGGATCTACAATAGCAATCATCGCATAGGATGGAGCGCTCATTGTATTTGGAGTCTTCCTATTTTAGTGTTGTTGGCATTTATTCATACTCTTTTTCACCTGAGCACCCCCGCAGATGACATCATGAGCAAACGAGTAACAGATTTACCGAATACACGTTGTTCGTCTGAACGAAACGGAAACATAACGCGCAACGCAAGCAGTGCAATGCTAGCAGAAAACAAAGACGATAGTATGTCGACCGTCTTCAACATCATGCGGGTTAAGCCAGACGCTCAGGCGCCGTTGGGAAGCGAAGATCCTGTACTGTGAGGGGCGGGAGCGAAGTTGAAAGAATGGGAGTGTCGGTTCGGCAAACTGCGCAGGATGTGCCTGCATCAGGGCGTACGGCGGTGATCTCGCATGGAGGGGGGTGCACGAAGCCAGCGGCCATTACTATGGGAAAATTAGTTTTCCGAGCGGTGGTTTCCTGATGCCTGAGCGGAAGCGCTGGTTATGACTTCCGGTTCAACGCGGAATTCAGCAAGCTGTACTGACGAATGGAAGGGGAATAAAAGAAAACCAAAAAGTAAACTTGAAATCATGGAGACAAAATGTGCGAACTCGAGGGATAGAGGACAGCGGGGTGGGCGAAGCGTTGAATGGACGTAAGTGAATGCAAAGAGGAGGATCGGGGTGGGTGGACGAAATGGAAGTTTAGATGGAATATAGATGAGTGCGAAGAAAATGGAGGTCTCCGCTTCCTTACTTGCTTCCCACACGTTCCTTTCTTTGCAATGGAATAGAGGCGATGCGCTGGAACGATGGTCGCGCTGTTCTCGAATCTCACCTCCATCGTATAGTCGAGATGACTTGGGTGAAAAAGAGGTACCGTTTAATGGGAAGTGGAGGGGCGCGGTACTTCTCGAGTTTTCGTACGCTAGAGGAACTCCCATGTTTTCTGGAGGAGCCAGAGTGGCGTTGATGTATGCTGGAAGTTACATGCAAATAGGACCCCCTATTCTTTTCTCCGGGCTCACTGAATGCTAAGTCAAAATATTATATGAGAAATATAAAAAAATATAAGTGTTAAAAGAAATGGTTTGTCGCTGATGCTTGGACGTAATGGCATTCACAGTATTATGCGCTTGCCTTGACTCATATCATCAGTCTTGTCGCGTTAAACCAACAATCTTCTGAACCAACGGCGTTGTTCGGACTGTATATGCTTTGCAGTTTCAGGTTGTTCACTTTCCTGAAATAAGAAGAAGGTGTTTCACAGAAAATTGATGCCCTAATTATGAGACTAGAAAAATCCGTCTTTATAGACAAAGAAAGACAAATATGGACAAAAGAATGCAAAGATAAAGCAAAGCATTCCAACTATATGTGTTTGCACGAGCCCTGTCGTAGCGGCAGCAACGCATAAAAAAGTAAAGTGAGGAATCTGTGTATCATGGTGTCCTGCATAAGTGTTTCGTTTCGATGCGTTTTGTTTCGATGCGTTTTGTTTCTTACTCCCTTCAATTGGATATCTGGTGATGTTTTGCCAGTGCGCGACACAAAGCAGTCACAAGTCTTCCGAGGCATATTTGCGACGTCTTTTTGATGGTCAGTGCGTTATTGTTAGATATTATATATCATGTGGAGAGATTACATATTATTGATATTAGATATTATGTAGAAACTGCTGGTTCGCAAGCACTTCTCCATGCTTCGAATGATGTTTGCGGGAGAAATGTAGGTGTTACGGCGTCAAAATGTGCGATTGTTGCTATGTCTTTAAAATGGCAACACTTTGGGCCAGTCGGTAATGCATTGACTCGTAGAGGGAAATATTAGTGCAGGACGCAGGCATCCCATTCATCTGTCGTCCTGACAAAAATTTTTGGCAATTTCCATTTCCTTAATACGCTTTAAAAAATCTCTCACAGAGAGTTGTTCATTTTAAGAAATATTTGTATATCGTCTTGCCTTTTGTGACATTTATTTATTGGATGCTTGTTCTTCATTTTACGTCGATTGGTGGTTTTGTTTCTTTGTTTTTGTTACTCTCACAATAATTAATTTATTTCTTTGCATTGTTACGACTTCTCTCGATAAGCTTTGTTTTCTAATTTTGCCGCTGAATTTACGGCAGTCCTCCACAGCGAAAAGAGAATGCCATAAAATTGAGCGAAACACGCGCATCCGCCCACAGTCCCTGATCCGCTCTATTTGAAAGCCCTGCAAGGTCTACGCTTACCTACATAGCAACACATGACAACAATAAATTCCTGCGCTAGATTACGTACATTATTTTGGTGTTTGCTTGAGCTTCTTTTTCATACCATTGTCTTGGCCCTTACAGAGATGCTATTTAGCCAACTTAAAGGACTCATAGTTTAATTCAATTTCCCGCCCTTTTATACATCTTTTCACAATTTTTCGCCATTGACAAGTTTCAACTTCGCGCACGGCACGCGTTCTCTACACATTTTTTTAAGTATTCTAAGCTAGAAATACTAAGCATGTGACGTCGTTCCGTTACATCGTGCGCTCATGATGTGTGCAGCTAGGCACAAACGGGACTTCGACTCCACGTACTGGGCCAAAATCGCAACGCGGTGCAGGTTGTAGACATGGGAAAGCGCACGTTACAAATCTGCTGCTTTTGGCAAAAAGTATCGCGTCGCCCCGACGCATTTCCTTGGAAGAATCGCACGCACTGCACGAAACTACTCGCAGGTGAGGCAACGCCATACGGGACGACGGGTAGCAGCCTCGGTTGCTTGGACCGAGTAGCAGTATCCCCCGAGGATTGCGCCTCACTTTTGAGCCAGCGTGGCACGTGAGATGAATGCCGAATCATAGCGCACCGTACTTTAGAATATAATGCAGCTCGGTGTCGTGCAGCGTCACCGCTCGAATTTGTTTGCGAAATGAGGCGCACGCTGTGTACGCACGCATGCCTCGTTTTGTTCACCGGCGAGTGCCTCACTTTGCTTCCTCGATTCCCTCGCTTGGCGTAGACTACACCTCGCTTACGGGATGGGGGTTCTCTGTGCACGTTTTATTTGCAAGAAAAACACCTTCGGATTTTTCGTCTTCTCCCCAGAGATGTCAGTGCATTTCGGTGAATGCTGAGATAAAAATGCATAGAATTTATTTTTTCTGTAGTTTTGTCTCCACAGTTACTGCGGTGTCTACATTTCGCCGGTGACGTCTCCACATTATGCCTCACGATGTCGTCTGAGCGTCTGTTCGATTTGTTTGCCACCATTGTGTTTATCGGTGTGACCTAGGGTATACACATTTCGAATGTCTGAAACTAAACGAATCGAGTCACGTAGTCTACGCAGAGCACGCGCCGCATTATGTTCACGAGATCGAAAACAAGGCTAGTAGGTGATGTCGGTGTACAGCGTCCAGCCACCCCATTTCTGTTTGTTTTAGTGCACGTTCTTATCGATGCTTTGATTTGACTGAGATAAAAGTGTGATGCTACTTGGTGGCACGCAGGCATAATCCTATCCTGTCTCCTTCTTTTTTACTTGCTAGTATCTGTTGCACCACCATCATTTTATTAGGCTCTGCACCGACTCCCCCAACGTCACACTCTGCTAAAGCACATTTATTTTGCGCCACTGCATTTGTTCTGTTCGGTACTAACTTGCTTGATGTTTATATTGCCGCCAGCACGTAGTGGGTTGACAGCAAGAGCGGCTCTAAATCTGGAGGAAAAAGAAGATCGCGTTCCTCTTTTGCTCGAGAGCCAGCCACGACTGATGCATCGTCCTAGTGCTAGCTACCTGGTGGTTTAATAAATCCCCCCAGTACTTGTGACTTATCGTGACAACTGGTGGAAGTGCTGGGTAGTCTCACGGATGCTGCAGACCCCCCCAGGAAGCCGCGATACGAGTCCAGTGCCAGTCAATACTCCCGTGCATCGGACCAGCCGCCGAATCAGGGGATTGCCTCCGGAAGTCAACGATACTGCTCCCACCACGTCAACAAACATGACCAGCGCTTCGGTGCAAACCTCGGCGACCGGCACGGGAAGCACGACGTCGAACCGCTACACGTTGGAAAGCCCACGCGCACCGGCGACATTCCATGGCTCGGAGCACGAAGACGTTGAGGACTGGTTGGCGGATTTCGAGCGCGTAGCCGCCTTGAATCAGTGGGACGACGCGGCGAAACTGGGTCGTGTCTACTTCTATCTCGAAGACGGGGCACGTACGTGGTATCAAAACCGAGAGGAACAGCTGACGACGTGGCCCGAATTCTCTCGTAGACTTCTGCAGACGTATGCTAGTGCTGATCGCCAAGAACGAGCTGAACGAGCTATTCTGGCCCGCGTCCAGCTGCCAAACGAAACTGTGACCACGTTCGTCGAAGACATGACGCGCCTCTTCCGACGGGCCGATTCAAGAATGACGGAGGACAAGAAGTTGCGTCACTTGATGCGCGGTGTCAAGGACCAGCTTTTTGCCGGCCTCGTGCGCAGCCCTCTGAAGACGGTCGCGGAGTTCTTGTCCGAGGCCGTGACAATGGAAAAAATGCTGCAGCAGCGATCCAACCAATACAACAGGCAAGTCAATGGCATGTCTACTGCCGACATTTTCACCGCCGCTAGAACCAACAACGACTGTCTACGTGAACTTATCCGTGGTATAATACGTGAAGAGTTACAAAAGGCTGGTGTAACACCTCATCCTACGGTAAACTCTATTACAACTGTGATCAAGGATGAGCTGCACCAGGCCCTCCGGGACACCTTGCCTCGTGATACAGCTGTGCCAGCTCCTGCTGAATACCGCCGTGAGACAACCTACGCAGAAGCTTTGAAACGCCCTTCTGCATCGCCGCCATTATTCGTCCATCCTGTTCCTGCTGTTTCACTACAGTCAGCGCAGCACATGCCGTACTACGAAGGCACGTACACGCCACCACCGTTGGCCTTTGTCCCTGGTGCTTCTGTCGCCCATCGTTCAGTGCAACCAATTCAGTACATCGACGATCGGCGCACGTCTCCTCGAAAGTCTGATGTTTGGCGCACACCTGATCGCCGGCCTCTGTGCTTTCACTGTGGAGAAGCTGATCACTTGTACCGCCAGTGCCCATATCGCCGTCTTGGGCTTCGCGGCTTCTCTGCGTACTCACCGCCACCCCGTTACGGCCAGAGACCGCGCGAAATCGAAAACTACCTCTCCCAGCAGCATGCACCACCATCTGCCGGGCGCCAGTCGCGCTCGCCATCACCGAGACGATTTTCATCAACGCCCCAGCGGTATTCTACCACACGGTCTCCCAGCCCCCGTCGGGAAAACTAGACCAAGCGACCTCTGGGGGCGGGGTCGCTGAACGTCGAAGCGCTGAAGACCTCCCATTGACGCAGAACTGTACAGAAACCGGTCCGACATCACATACTGCTGCAAAGGATGGCCGGCTTTCACTCGACATAGCAGTGACAATTGATGGTTGTGCAGTTAATGCGTTAGTGGACACCGGCGCAGACTATTCCATACTGAGCGGGAAACTGACAACGCAGCTGAAGAAAGTCATCACGCCGTGGCATAACTCGCAGATTCGGACAGCTGGTGGCCACGTCGTTACTCCACTGGGTGCCTGCACAACTAGAGTACAGATTCAAGGGTACACATTCGTAGCAAGCTGCCTTGTTCTACGCGAATGTTCCCGTGACGTCATTCTGGGAATTGACTTTCTACAAGAAAATGGAGCTATCATTGATCTGCAAGAGCACCGCGTCACGTTCTCAGCCCAGCGAGCAATCAACGTGCAGGATGGTGGAAGGCGTGTCGACGTACTCCGTATTTCTGAACAGAGTGTGACGCTTCCTCCACGAACAAGTGTTCTAGTCGACGTAACGTGCTGTGGTTTGGGCGATGGCGATGTGGTGGCTGAGACAAATTTAGAACACCTCCTGCAGCAAGGCATTTGTGTAGCTAGAAGTGTGATACACCTTCGTGATGGTCGATCTGAATTGCTCGTAACCAACTTTAGCAACGAGCATCGACATCTTTTCCGTGGCACTTCGATAGCGTTTGCCCACGAAGTAGCAAACGTCACCAACTGTTTCACGTCCGAAATAGTGGATACCGCCGACACGTCAATGAGTAATATTGACATCAATCCTGATCTGCCCACCGTTAACCAGACCGCACTACGAGCGCTTTTGTTCGAGTTCAGGTCTTGCTTCGCAACTTGCTCAAAGATCCGCCAGACGTCCATCACTCAACACAGGATCATCACGTACGAAGACGCACGTCCGATACACCAGAACCCCTACCGCGTGTCGGCCAAAGAACGTGAAGCAATACGTACGCAAGTCACCGAGATGCTTGACGATGGCGTTATTGAACCATCTAACAGCCCGTGGTCATCTCCAGTCGTACTTGTCAAAAAGAAGGACGGGTCGCTACGCTTCTGCGTCGACTACCGAAAGCTTAACAACGTGACGAAAAAGGATGTGTATCCGCTGCCACGTATCGACGATTCGCTGGATAGACTTCGTCGTGCCCATTATTTCACTTCTCTCGATCTCAAAAGCGGGTATTGGCAAATCGAAGTAGATCAGCGAGACCGTGAGAAAACAGCCTTTGTGACTCCAGACGGCCTATACCAATTTCGAGTGCTCCCTTTTGGCTTGTGTTCAGCACCGGCAACTTTCCAGCGAATGATGGACACTGTCCTCACAGGGCTCAAGTGGCAGACTTGTCTTGTCTACCTTGATGATGTGGTGGTCTTCTCTACCACGTTTGAGCAGCACCTTCACCGCCTGCGCAGCGTGCTGGAGGCTATCCGATCGGCGGACCTCACACTAAAGCCACAGAAGTGCCACTTCGGCTATAAAGAACTAAAATTTCTTGGACATGTAGTTAGCGCCGAAGGAATCCGTCCCGATCCGGACAAGCTTGCCGCTGTTGCCGAATTACCAGCTCCTGTCGATAAGAAAGCCGTCCGGCGCTTCCTTGGTTTGTGCGCCTACTATCGCCGATTCATTCATGGCTTTTCACAGATAGCAGAACCTCTGACTCGTCTCACAAGGGACGACACGCCGTTTGTCTGGGAAAATGAGCAACAAGCAGCTTTTGATGAGCTGCGACAGCGCATGCAATCAGCGCCCGTTCTCGCTCATTTCGACAATGATGCTGACACGGAGGTCCATACCGACGCTAGTAACATTGGGCTCGGTGCAGTGCTCGTTCAGCGTCAAGAGGACATCGAAAGAGTGATAGCCTACGCCAGCCGCTCTCTATCCCGTGCCGAGGCGAATTATTCCACTACGGAGAAAGAGTGCCTCGCAGTCGTGTGGGCAATCACCAAGTTCCGCCCGTACCTTTATGGTCGTCCCTTCAAGATAGTGACGGACCATCACGCGCTCTGTTGGTTGGCAAGCCTGCGTGACCCTTCAGGTCGGCTAGCACGGTGGAGTTTGCGGCTGCAGGAATTTGATGTCACCATCGTCCATAAGTCCGGCCGTAAGCATGAAGACGCTGACACACTGTCACGCGCACCTCTTCATGTCGTCAGTCAGGAAGCAGAGGAAGACGAATTCTTTCTGGGCGCTGTTAGTGCATCAGACTTGAGCAAACGACAGCGAGATGATGCAGAGATTCGTCCAATCATTGATCATTTAGAGGGCCAGGGCGCAATTATACCACGTCATTTATCCCGCTCGTTGACGTCGTTCTGCCTACGAGACGGTGTGCTGTACAAGAAGAACGCTCGTTCGAACAATCGTGCTTACCTCCTGGTGGTTCCTCGAGACATGCGAGACGACGTCCTCTTCGCTTGCCATGACGAACCCACATCCGGTCATCTGGGCTACTCAAGGACACTTGCCAGAGTGAGCGAGAGGTACTATTGGCCAGGACTTTCAGCAAGCGTAAAGAAGTACGTAAAGAGCTGTCGGGAATGTCAGCGCCGAAAGCAACCATCTGTTAAGCCAGCTGGTTTGCTTCAGCCCATTGAAGCACCCTGCACGCCGTTCGACCAAGTCGGCATGGACATTCTCGGGCCATTTCCTATGTCTGCGGATAGCAACAAATGGGTGATCGTCGCGACCGACTACTTGACACGCTACGCTGAAACCCAGGCGATCCCACGAGCCACGGCTGCTGAGGTAGCACAAATTTTCATGCGCCACATCGTGTTACGACACGGTGCTCCTTCCAGTGTAATAACGGACAGAGGGACGGCATTCACGGCGCAGCTTACGGACGAAGTTTTCAAACTGAGCAACACCAGACACCGAAGGACAACGGCGTACCACCCGCAAACCAACGGACTTACTGAACGACTGAATAAGACCCTCGCAGACATGATCTCAATGTACATCGACGTACAGCACAAAACATGGGACCGGATCTTGCCTTACGTGACCTTCGCGTATAATACCGCCGTGCAAGAGACCACGCGATTCACGCCATTTCGGCTTCTCTACGGCCGCGAAGTGCAGACCATGCTAGACTCAATGCTACCGTGTCAGGACGAAGACGAGTTGGCAACAGACGCCGAAGAATTCGCAGAGCGTGCCGAGGAAGCCCGGCAGCTCGCGCGACTGCACATCGGCCAGCAACAGCAGGCAGACACACGACGCTATAATACCCGCCACAGAGAAGTGTTTTACAGCCCCGGAGATCAAGTTTGGGTGTGGACGCCCGTCCGCCGCCGTGGCCTTAGTGAAAAGTTGCTGAGCCGGTACTTTGGCCCATATAAAGTGTTACGCCGCGTCAGTGACGTGAACTACGAAGTGGTTCCGGACTCAACACCCCATGCACGGAGCAGGACACGGCTGAGGCCGGACGTCGTTCATGTGTTGCGCATTAAGCCATTTATTGCGCGTTGTTCGTAACTTTTCCTTCACCGTACAGCGTTCTTTGTGTTTTTTTGTTTATTTTGTGAACTTACTTTCTCGTTCATTGACGTTTCCTATGTTGGCACGCTCTTCAATTTTTACTTTCACTTCATCCGAATTTCCAATTTTTTTTCACGTGCCTATGTAGTAGCATCGCGGTGCTGCTATGTACTTTCCTTGCCTCTTTTTGGTACTTTTTTTTTCTTTTCGGAAGGGGGGATAATGCCGCCAGCACGTAGTGGGTTGACAGCAAGAGCGGCTCTAAATCTGGAGGAAAAAGAAGATCGCGTTCCTCTTTTGCTCGAGAGCCAGCCACGACTGACGCATCGTCCTAGTGCTAGCTACCTGGTGGTTCAATAAATCCCCCCAGTACTTGTGACTTATCGTGACAATATCACCTTAGCTACTCCGCCGCATCGGAATCGGCAGTAGAACTACCATTGAAGCTATTGATGGCAAAAACGCAGTGCCTAAATGAACCTATTAGGTTTTACACAACGCCGACCTCAAACAATTCTCTTATATACAAACAAATAAGTGTGCATGAATTCTACGTGCACCTCTCAGACAAACGGTGCTTTCAATGCTTTCTATTTTTGTGGGCATTTCTTTTACAGCGAGTCTTTATACGTCAACGTTCTGGTAAATCACGGCTGAGGTGGAAATAATACGTGAAACAGCAAAATGCGGGTGCCTCTAGCGCTTCGCAACCTCCGATGCTTCTTTCACAGGTGTCGGGGCACTCTTATCCACTTGTTACACTCCTTTGTCTCTCGACGTCAAGATCGCGCTCGTGCAGCTGTCAGCAGTTGCTCTATCAAATTGCTATCTAACAGACGCGTGTCGTTCGCTTTAAGAAAGACGAGCGGGACGTGATGGAGCGCTGAACTCACGAAGAAGCGTGAATCGTACAAACACAATGTGAAGCTGCTGCCACAGAACGTGCCTCCGCGGTCTTCCATCTTTCCCAGTTCTCTCATATTGGTAATCTTTTTTCTTCGAGGCAGGGTAGAGAACAGAACCTGAGTGAGACTAAGCTTGGTTTCTTAGCTTTATGTCTTTATTTTTTCAATTTCTATTTAACCGACAAGTCATTCTAAGCTCCGCAGTTTATTAGCCGATGGAGCCGCTTCAGAGGACGTCAGACATGAGATCACGCGTAAATTCAGCCATCCGATATCGAGGCTTCCAAAACCGGCGTACAGTCAAGAAAGGGGTCCTCCTTTGCTTTGAGGCCTGTCACGTTAAGTCTGCATCCGACGGCGACCGCGGTGGTGTGTCTCTTCTCGAGCAGGCTGAGTCTGTTTGCTCGGCACACGTGCCAACGCAGTCTCCCGTTCTGCGGCTCCTGTCTGCCGAGAGCCGCTATTTGCTCGGTTAGGTCGTCATCACAGAAGAGAGGACACTCCGACAGTGTGTCTTTTACGATGCGGTAGGTGGCTACGCGTCACTTGCGCATACTGAGGAAAAAAAACGAAAAAATGAAGACTATAGACGAGGTTCCCTATCGATTTTCAGACTGATATAACAGACAAAGCCACTGATGCACTTTTTTTTAGAAGGGTACCGAAAGTAACTTTTTCAGCATGAGCCGCCTGCCATAATATTTGCAGTACGCTGCCTTTCGAGGATTTTTTTTTTCTACATAAGCTTGCAAAGCCATATACTGTCGGATATGCCACGATGTATACCTGTGCTATTTTTGCTGGTTATTCAGTATGCATAACCCATTTTGAGCTGTTACATGGTAAATGACTACAGAGGCTCTAATTTTGGCCATAACCTAATCTCACTGCAAATTATAAGTGATGTACACTGTCATTATTGTTTAAAGCAAGTTAGCTGTGGTGTCTCTTCTTAACGAGATATTAGTTATTGACATTGCTTTCAATGAGTGAGTTAGGAGCATAAGGAAGTTTAGAACAAAATTTGAAAAAAGCGTGGTTATTATAGTAGTATTGTTGAGTTGTGGCTCAGAGTTTATCGAAAAACATCGGGTGTGCATGTCATAGTCTAGCAGGGCACTTTGTACTAATTTTTATTACCTCGAATTTAATAGCGACTGCTTGAGAAGACACGTGCATGTGTTTTTTTTATCAATGACTTGTATTTAGTGAGTAACTAACAGTTGGTTTTAAGCGTTTATAGGCCACCGATCCGAAGAAAATTCTTAATCTTCCCTCATTAGTGCCTGATCGTGATCAAAACTTGCAGTTGTGACGTCGGTACATTATAACAGTCTGCCACTAGGTCTTTTCCACTCTTCATTCATTTCACTTGGCCAAACTGATGAGTGAGCACACAGAACGTGGCTTAAAAGTTGATTTCTAATACTAAAATTGAAAATAAGCTATCCTAAAACAAAGAAATTAGACGAACATTGACAAACGTATAATAGTTATTGTTGGTGGCTTCTAGCAGTGGAGGAAGACATTCGGATCCCCCGACTTCGCTGCTATGCCACTGCACTGCTAAACAAAAATTAAGAGGCAGTGGTTCGCACCTCGGGCCACGGCGATCACATTCAGACGGGTGCGGAGTGGGACAAATGCTTGTGAGCCTTAGATAAAAGTTGTTCAAGCACCTAAGGTTGCTCATGATCAATTCAGATTATAATGAATGAAATTTTATTAGGTGATGACTGCATCAACTCGTAGTCCTATATCATATGGGGTGCT
>WOVY01015700.1:0-50273 GCA_013436015.1 Rhipicephalus annulatus
CAGCCCCCACTATGGTTTTTAACAACCCTAGCTTCTTGTGTACATAATCAGAGATTGTTCGCGAAGAACTGCAGAAGTTTGCCGACTCCGGTAGCGACACACCTTTGACATCTGCCGCTCAAGTTTTCTGTGACGAACTCTGCCGAGCATTCTTCACGGCTGATCCTGCCACCTAGCAACGTCTCATGACGTACGCCCCCGTCCTTCGAAGCACTCTACCCATCTCACCTTCATACTACCCGCCAGCTGCAACCATTCCTTGATCACCACAACAGGAGGAGATATTGCGGCGCCCAGCCGTCCAGCCGCCATATGACCAGCCTTCTTCTGGCCTGTCATGGCCTTCCTTACGTGATAAGTCGTCACGGCGTCCACAGATTCGCAGAACAGACACCTAGCGCACTGTCGACAAACGTCCATTTTGTTTCTACTGCGGAGTTGTGGCCCACATATCCTGTTATTGCTGGGCACTGCACTGATCTGGTTTGCCCTCTCAGGCCACTATTTGACAATCCAGATGCCGAGGACTACGTGTCGCGCCGCAATGACGTTGGTCATGACGACGTCGTACAATAATAACGAGAGCATACCTCATTACTCATTCCTACATTGACCTCATTCCGACATTGACCCTGCTTTCGGTCTGCTGCCAAGTTGCCTTCGTCGCAGCGCCACACTTATACCGACACCGGAGGAGAGAGGTCAACCAGCCAACATTGGGGAATCTGAAGGCGGCGACCTCATAGGGTAAGGTTGCAGGCTGTCAAGACACCGAAGAAAGCCCCCATTATTCCCACCTCAAGATGCCGTAAGGCTGACAAGACGTAACACCGACGAAACTGTGACCCCAAGTCTTACCGTTTTGTAGACGGAAAGCAAGTCAGAGCTTTAGTCGACACTGGCACCAATTCCTCTAGTATCAGTGAAGACTTTGCCGTGCGCCTTAAGAAAGCAAAGACAGCGTAAGTGGTAACTCCCCTAAGGACAGCAGGCGGCCCATTACTGATGCCTGTCGGAACGTGCACACAAGACTCGACATCGGTGGCTCCACTTTCGTGGCGACGTTCGTCGTTTTCAATTCACGCTGTAAAGACAAAAGACCTAAGGCCGTATTCACAAAGCTTTCTCTCAGCTGCGCATTTTTTGGCAAGAATTTTCTTATCTTGAGGGATTACAATAGCGTGGGTACGAATTCAACTTATTTGGCACTTAAGAGGGTAAGAAGGACACATAATAACTGGTGAAACGCAAGGTAAGAAAGATGTGTTTGCCGATATTATCAAGGTAGCCCGCGAAGCAACTAGCATAGAGAATATACGATGATAGCTAATGGTTTGCGGCACTTGAGTTTCAGTTCCGTGGGCTTTCGTTACATCTCTGACGCGATGCTGCGTTGTAATAAACTCCAGGTCTCCAGGTGCACCACTCCAGGTGCACCACATCAATGAACAACACTCCAGGTGCACCACATAAATGAAACCACGCAAAAACTGGATGTAGGCAATGCTTGAAATTGTGCCCCAAATATCTTGCCCTGTCAGTGCATCCTCTATTTTATTCAGTGCCCGGGCGAACACTAATCTTTAGGCCATCGAGAGCGCACTCCCGCCTCCGCTTGCCACTGCCGCATGGTGGCGCAGCGCGCGTAGGCTTCGGGATGGTGGCACTGAACGGCCGTGCGTGTTAGGATGCTCACAAATTCGTATTTCATGCGCGTAAGTTTGCATTCGTTGCTTTTTGACGGCTTCCACGAATGCGGGGAGGATGAAAAGTACAGGATAGTAGCGGCACGCTGTAATCCCGGGCTCTGTCAGGCCGTGCTCCAGGGTTTTTATATATGCGTTCGAGCGTTATAGCATTCGCGTTTTATTTTTGTAAAGCTATACCAACCTCCCTTATTTTCATGCATCAGTATATAATACTGCTGTGTACCACTCTGCATATCTGACTAAAAAATATCAGATTGTCTTTTTTTCTTTCTCATCAGCAACAAAAAAAACTGGCCGGTCCCCCTTGTGGATTCACCTGAGACGACTGAAAGACAAAACTAACCTAGTTTTCTTACAATTAGATGCACTGAATGTTTCCTCCTGCTTCCCTCCGGGATATTTCTGTGAGCAACCATTGTTTTGCTTACTGCCTCAAAAATTGGTGGCAAAGGTAGTTTTCTGGCCCTCAGCTGGCTATGCACTGCAATCGTGATCGCCTATTTTAACCAAGCGAAGATGTTATATGATGCCGTGAAGTTATGTGACATTCGATTACGTCACAAACATTATAATATGTGGCGTAATATGATAAACTTTCACATATAGATGATTTATTGCATTACTCGTGTTCACATCCGCCGACGCGAGAAGATGCCGACCACTGCCAGATCAATTTTCGCTTTTGATTAGGCATTTGAAGCTATCACCTTGACGCACTGCGCGGCAGTAGCTCCGTGAAATTTCAGCTTCCGCTGGTGTTTGGGGGGGAACATGGTAGCAGTAAGAAGGCAAAAACTATTGTTTTTAGAATAAAGTTTTATACTATACTTCTATATGTAGCCGTCTTAACAACCCGAGTAATTTATACAATATAAGTAGTGGTGGCTGAAGACTACCCGTCACGTTTGGCAACATGGCAATCGGTATTACTAAACAGGAGTGCGCTGCATCCCAACAGTCAGTAAATGAGTATCATTAACAACGCCGCCTCCAGATCACTGCCTTGTGTAACGCTAACATTCAGCCCTGAAGCTGAATGGAAACCCACAAAAAACACAAAGCCATTCGGCCTCTACTCTGCTCACAACTGAATTAAGAGACCAGAAGACGAAAGATACAGAGCTGAGCAGCCGGCTATTAGGCCAACGACAATCCATCCACGAATACGCAGACAATCTCAAGCAACTGACCACAGGACACATTTTTCATTCCTGTCTTCTTGGCTTAAGTAGAGAGTCGGCATTAGACTTCAGACTTAACTAGCCCCCGTTAAATACATAGGCAATAATCACAAAAATCACGCCGCACATGAAGCTGTTCCTGTTTATTTCCCAATGGTTTCATTGTTTAAGCTCTCGAATGGAGAAAATCACCCACCATAGTACCTCATTTTCTGAAACTTGCTTTATCTCAGTGGCAACACATGTACTGTTTAACGAAGAGAACGGGTGCGTGATGACGCGTACCCATGGAAGTAGTCTGGTGGTATATTTTGATATTTAGTGCATGAAATCCAGGTTTGCGCATGGTATGCTACGCGACTAGAGAATAGAAAACATCGGAGAACATTAGGCACCCAAGCTTATAATAGCTTCTTGCAAAGGCTTCTCTCAAAAGCCGACTTTCAGTTAGTCAAAAGAGCAACTCTCAGACAAGCGAACGCCGCGGTGAGAAAACAATCTTCTGCGGGTTAATGGCATGAGTTATCTGGTATCAGCCTAGGAGACGACACCTGAGCGCCTCGATCAAGTGCTCGCGAACGAAACATGCCTTTGAAATGAGCTGGGTGTCCAGAACAACAAGTGCTTCATGATTCTTGTTTCCAAGCTTCAATTACACCTTAAACAGTGCAAATGCGGCCGAAAAACCAAGCCACGTAGCAGCTTCGAATGCAGCCGTGGCATTTGTTTTCGCGAGTAACAATGCGGCATTATTTCTATTCCAGTTTCAGTGCCTGGCGGCGAAACGCCGCACTAGCACCGACGGTTGCTTGCCTTTGAAATCCGCTCCTTCACCCGGGCAATGAAAAAATATAGGAGGCGCTGGCCCTGTTCAACGCGACCAGGTACCTTGCATTTTAATGAATCTGCGCTGCCACTCAACCAATTCGGTGTAGTCAAGAACGGTACGTTGTGAACGTAAGAGTCTTTTATAGCTAGACGTAAAGGGTTGACTTCCTTAGAATGATTTTATTACAACACACAGAAGTGGATTTTGTGCTAGCGGACGAATTCTGCAGAAATATAGAACAGCAGTAGTCAAATGAAACTGTGAGTGCATTTTCGCAGGTTTCAAGCACCGCAGCATTTTGATAAAACCAGTATGCGAGAATGTGCATACGCTTGCGCTTGGATATGTGTCTATGTAAAAGGAGGGATACTCGTCGGGAGGTGTTTCAGTGCTAATGCTTTTCACAAAACACGGTGCAGTTATTTTGTCCAGCGATGTTTGAGTAAGCAAACAAAACAAGCAACGGATATACAAGTCCTGAAGTCAAGAGGCGTTACCACACGTGTGAAAATGACGAAAAGAAAAAGAGAGACTCGTTTCCTTTCCGCCAAAGCATGACATCGAAGTGAAGAAAGAAAGAGACTCTCGTTTCTTCTCCGCGAAAGCCTGACATCAAAGTGATAGATAATAAAGACAATTTTTTGGCTCAGAAAACGTCAGAGAAAGTTTCCGCCAAGCAGCGTTGGATGCTTGGAAAGCATTCAAAAGTGGAGAACGCATTTTATAAGAGCGACAGCCACAAGAAAGTGAGATGAAGAGTGAGTGTCTTTAGATTACTTACTTTACTTATGTGGTTATAAAAGCAAAAAGAAGAGAAAAGTAGCCCCGTAACTGTCTGCACCTGGTGCGACACCTCAACAGTAGCTCACAAGGGATTGGGTTAAGTGAGAATCAATGCTAACTAGCAGAGTTGTGAGTTAATGAGCGAAATCTTCCTTAAATAACGACATGGGAAACAAACTGAGTATTCATTTAGTGAAAGTCACACTTGTGACAGCATATTCAGAATAGTTTATTTGTGCTGTCATAAGCCGATATGTTTTTTTTATTTATATTTGGCAAATATGGGAAGGTAGCCTACTTTAGAGCCAGCTACCCCAACATCATGACAGTAATGTACTAGATAGTGCACCGTTATACAGCCTCACATGGTGGTTTCTACCTTCTAGTGACCTTGGGTGAACGCATTATCATTACTTTTTTTGATCAAATTTCACCAGACTTTTACACTTGGTGTCATTCGAAGGATTTACGATAGATTAGCAATAGGCTAAATGCTGCAGTGGCTAGCTCTCATCTCAAGCACTGCAGCAGTAGACGAGTGGTTGCAGCGTCAAACTACTATCTAGGAAGTATAATTGGGTTAATTCACAGTGTCATTCAGCACTTCTCTTTTTTAAGAGGTTGCCCATCCTCAGATTGTGCGAGGAGGTGGGTGCTCATTTCTTGAAAAAATGGCTTTTGTAATCTTTTCTTTCACTCCCTTTTTAATCAAAAAGCACCGTGCCGTGCTCCTCCATCTCCATATAATTCAGGGTTTATCTTATCCGCCTCCATCCTCTGTTATCACAAAAGTGCGCCCCCACCCACTGTGCGGAAATACCGATATCGTACCTGGCATATTACTTTTCATGTGTTTGAATATTCCACCAGCCGTCAGTTATAGAGTCTAGACATACAGCAAGCTAATTGCTTGCGGCCAAGTTGACCGGACACGTTTTCATGCTAAGTTGGTAGGAATCATTATATGAAGCAAGAAATAATAGCACGGACAAATAGAGAAGACACAAACAGAGTGATTAGTTTGTGTCTTTTTTCTCGCTATACCTGTTATGTTGCGTGCTTCAGTGTAATACCGCTGTCAATGATTCAAAAGAACTATCGCAGCTAATCGAGCTTTGCTGAGAGGGTCCCCGAACGTCCAGTACAAAACAGGACAATGGCAAGTTGATTTTCGTCATAGAGAGATATTCTGCATTTGGTTCCTACAACAAATTTTCAAACCTAGGTTTATTTCATATTAACGACAGTTCCAGTACATATATGAGATGCATACACAAAATCTATGTATTCAGCTTGACTGGATTTTTCCCTTAAGAGTAATTTTTAACAGGTATTACAATATGAATACATATCACACACCTATACAACCACGAGTGAAAACTTGTTTGAAATTGATGTGTTGAATTTGACACATTCGACCAACACACTCTGTACAAATTATGCCATGCAGATGATCCCTGCTCTAATCTTTGCTGGTTGGTTCCATTTTACCCCTTTTCTTGCCCATTACTGTACGTTAAAAGATGAAAGAACTTCTTCGATTGCACATTATTTGTGAAAGATTACATTCTTTTTATGCAGTAAAAACAAATTGAAAAGTATAATGGCCCAGAAGAAAAAGAATAGGAAAGAAATTCAGCCAAACACGCAGGTCGCGGGAACCATTCCCGGCTGCGGCGGCGGCATTCCCGATGGAGGTGGACATGTTGTAGGTCTGTGTGCTCAAATTTGGGTGCACGTTAAAGAACCCCAGTGGGTCGAAATTTTCGGAGGCCTCCACTAGGGCGTCTTTCATAATCATAGGGTGGTTTTCGGATGTTAAACCTCACAAATCAATCAATTAAGTTCAGCCAAATAATTACCTAACTTACTCATCAATAATAAACAGATTGTCATTTGAAACATACATACATACATACATACATACATACATACATACATACATACATACATACATACATACATACATACATACATACATACATACATACATACATACATACATACATACAAAATACACTGAGGTGTAATAATTAAGGTGAACGGCTAAAAACAACACTTCTAATGCTATAATTTTAAATATACAGAAAGTAACTTACGAGAGAAATCCCCCAGAAGTGTTTCCTCAGAGAAGGGTGTTTCATGAACCATGTTGAAAAAGCTTAATACGTAGTTTCTGCTGCTGCCCAGTGACAAGCAGTTTTTATTAGAAACACAAGAACAAAGCCCTTGACAATGTTATGCTAAAGAAAATGGCTGTGCATTCCTTGCTACACGTCTGCAGTATTACTCTATTTACTTACATAGCTTTGCTCATACACAACTTAGTACCAAAGCATGTTAGGACACTTGCGCTGAAAAGTCGGCACAGCACAAAGAAATTTCAGAGAATGGATGACTAAAACGATTCGAAGCTACGAAGCTTCTCGGTGCAAACATTTTTTATATTGGCAGCTATAGCACCATTTCGTTTTCAGAAAACACTCCTCAGAAAGGCTTTAAGGTTTGCAGATCTTCATAGTTTCCATACTGCTCTCTGTTAGACTGCTTTTAAGAAATTCATTTCACTGGTAGGCAAACACTGTACACTAAGTATGTGAGGTAATGCTCTAGTGCACTGCACGTATTTCTTGTTGCTTGCTCCAATTGCAACGTCGCTCAGCACATATGTGTAAACTCACAACTAATACTATGCCACTACAAAGTAATTTTTGTCGTTTGAGTGAAACGGGGATCAGAAAAAAAGAACATTTACCTTAACACACTTTACAAAATATAACATTTTCATAAAACTTCATTCATTGATTCATTAATATGTGGGATTTAACGTCCCAAAACCACCATATGAATATAAGAGATGCCGTGTGGAGAGCTCCGGACATTTCGACCACGTGGGGTTCTCTAAAGTGCGCCCAAGTCTGAGCACACGGGCCTACAGAATTTTCGCCTCCATCAAAATTGCAGCCGCGAAAGCCGTCATTCGATCCCTCGACGTGCGATTCAGCAGCCGAGTACCTTATTTATTTATTTATTTTTTTATTTATTTCTGAATACCACAATACCTACTAGGAATTTTCGCAGAGTGGGTTACATGAATTACATGAATGCTCATTATGAAGACGAACAAATTTTCAAAACAGGAAGATAGAAATCACATAAACAAAAGTACGCACAAAGCAACACTAGCCACTAGATCACCACGGTGGGGCTCTTATTTTCGCAGCCGACTACAGAATTGCTTCGAGAGTTGTGTTACATTTGGTGCTGGCGAGGCACGGCTTAGTTTGCACCGCATTCTCAAACGGGAGTGATCATGCACGTCTTAAAAAGCAAAAAAGAGCGAGTGAAGCTTTCGTGATACCACGCTCTCCTTAATAGTGGGTTCTGCGACGTCACACAGTTATAGTTACTGGTCTATGCGCGAGCATCAACCAAGAACTGCAGTATTCATATCGCGCTCTACTGTAGTCTTGTGATACACCTGTCACGTCGAGTTATAGCCAATTGCAGTTTGGAGCCAATCGTTGAAGTTGATTCATATAGCAATGTCCTGTGCTACAATCTTCGAGAGCACCAGCGCTTCGTGTCACCTTACTCCTTCTGGTGTTACTAATACGCATGTTTCCGTTGGCATTGTTAAGCATCCGTGAACAACTGGTTTTCTAGAACATATGCGCCTCTTTAACACGTGTCTGTGGGTGTACTTGTGCGTATCTTCAGCTCTACTTTGTAACACTTCTCTCAATAAAATATGACAACAAAGTCACCTTCTATCCACATGCTTCGCGTAGCATCAATTCCAACAGTCGTCAGCACCGCGAACGCTTCGCAGCATGTGCTGCAACAGTTTGGCGGACGCTAGCGCCACGTAGCTTCGGGTTCTGTGCCCGAGATGTTACTCATGCATTGCGACATGCTATACAAACATACCAAGGTATTAAAGCGACACCGTTAGAGAGCCTGTGTCGCAGAAATTTGACCGGTGGCGTCGGCACCATTGATTGTGAGCGAAAAATCGTCCGCGAATGAAAAATTCAGAAAGGAGCAAATAAAAAACATAATAAAATTTTCCCATTGAGGATTGAACCTGGGACGTTCGTGTGGCAAGCAGGTGTCGTACCAGAAAGCAACGATGTTACTTGCCACTGCTTTGGGAAAAAATACTACATAAATACTATGTAGTGGAAGGAGTCTCCAAAACGCATTTTGTTCGACAGCTGTCACGACTAAAACGAGTCCATTCAGCGATTTGTAGGCTCATTTCGTAGGTCATCAAACTATGTCAAAAACGGCTGTGATAGTGCTGCCATCGCCATTAAAAACAAACAGGAACTTTCAAACAGCTCTCAAAATTGACAATTTTGTCCATCTAGTGAAAAATATACCATGTCTTTCTAGAGGCGTTGATCAAGCAAACAGCAAATGTTAGATAGTGTGCTGCCATCTGTAAGGCATTGTGAGACTGTTTATGGCCTCCTAGATTGCAAGCGAACGGCGTGTATTTTGGAGGCCAAGCTACTCTTCCTTTAGATCATAAACTTGTTTGTACCATTAGCGCGCACGCGTGTCTGTGTGTCTGCGTGCCATCTCTGAGACATTGTGGAAAACGTGTCTCGACTACAGTAGAGCGCCGTTTGTAGCAGAGGGAAGTCGCCACCTTGCACAGTCACTGCATTACTATAAATACCTCGCGCTTGCGCCCGGGCGCGTTTGTGTATGTGTGTGCGTGCGTGTATTACAAAACATATTAAAAAGCATGCATGCACTTCACAGTTGAAAGACGCACTAGGGACCAAATTGCACTATCACCTTCAACTCTGAAAAGTGAAGCTTAGGGTCCCACAACTTTTTATCTCGGCAAGAGCGCCCAGCGCTTCGCGGCTGGCATCAGTCAAAGCAGTCCAAGCCACACGTCGGAGCGTTCGTGTTAAACTTGCTGACAACTCTACTTGGGATTCGACGTGTGCGCTGGTACCAATATTTCCAGTGTTGGCACGCCGATGTTTATAACTTCATCGGTGGCGTATTGACAATGGGGGGGTTATCAGATACGCGGAAGCGCGGAATGCCTGGGTAGCGGGTAGGTTCAAGAATTGGTGGTGATCGAATTTCGCCTTTTGAATTTAAAAAAAGAACGGTTTCCCTGAAAGGATGATGCAGATGATGGTAAAGCAAAACCTATTTTTGTAATTTAATTACGAATGCTGAAGTCACAGCTTTTGAAATGTAGCATGTGTAAATGCAGGTGTGCAGCATCTTGAAAAAAATACAAGTTAATAAACTGTATTTTCACGCAACCCTATTTCGAATTGCTCAATACCGAGTCTGCACAAAGACATATCAAGCTGTATTCATAAATTCACACTCTGAGGAAACAAACGCAAAGACAACTACCAAAATACATTAAACGGATACAATATCAACGGGATAGAATTATCAGGTATAGCTTGTAAAAGATGCAACAAATGATACGAGTACTAGAACACTAAACCAGTATGAACTATTTGGTGTAGGAAGTAGACACGATTGCATAAGCGGTGCTGTTCCAGAATAGCTACAGAACTGAAAGATGCGCATGCGAAGCAGGCGAGAAGTGCTGGTTGTAGTGATGAAATATTAGCATTGTTTTTTAAGAGATTCTAATAGGGCTATATTTTTTGTCCGAGGTGTAAAAATAAATGATGCATATTCGTGTATGACCAAAGTCTTGCTTGCTGTTTGCATTTTTGGGCCGAAAAGATTATTGTGCGTTGGAGATAAAGTATTCAAATGGCTCATGTACAATGTTGGTTTTGACGTACACGTGAGATTTTAATTTGTTGTGAGGGTGACACCAAAGTGTTCACCATCCGTACACCTACAAGCCCCGCCGCGGTGGTCTAGTGGGTAAGGTACTCGGCTGGTGACCCGCCGGTCGTCGGATTGAACCCCGGCTGCAGTAGCTGCATTTCCAATGGAGGCGGAAATGTCGTAGGCCCATGTGCTCAGATTTGATTGCACGTTAAAGAACCCCAGGTGGTCAAAATTTCCGGAGCCCTCCAATACGGCGTCTCTCTTATTCATATGATGATTTTGGTCCGTTAAACCCCACAAATCAATCAATCAACCGTACACCTACAAGACTTGCGCCATCATTAGTATTTGTGAAATGAAGAGACTGTCTCTTACTTGAAGAGGTGCTGATTTCAGTTTTCTTTGAGTTAATAGACAATCACAAGTAGCAAAACGCTGAAAGAAGCACTATTCAGCGCACTGTAACATTGAGTATTGATGAGTGTTTGTTCTACATATACCGCAGTCTTCTGCAAAAATTCTAAGGTTATTTTAAGTGTCTCTCATGATTTCTGCTTTGCAATTTATATAAATATTACACAAAAAAGGAGCCAAGCACCAAGCTTTGAGGCAACGATAATGTGATCTATACGTCACATGACTTTGCGTGGTTGAGCTTAACTAATTTTGAGTGAAAACACTAGTAACCTGCTATGAAGACAAGCATCTTATTGTCACCAAAACTATTGTGAATACTCTAAAAGCTTAGCGTGGGAACCGTGTCAAAGGTATTAAAATAGTGAAATATTATAGCGTCAATATGTCTACAGTGGTGAAGAAACGAACCAATGTCGTCCGTGAATTCAGTCAACTATGCAACACAGAATAGGAAGTACAAAAGCCGTGCTTTGATCAGGTAACTATATTGTGTGCATTTAAATATTCTACAATATGTTTCCTATATGGGCTAGAAAAGGTTAGAGCTGGTACAAAGAAAACGCATTGGCGTAAAATATTGTAGTTGCTTCTTTCTGGATGAAAGTGTGGGTACGACGTTTACTGATCCCCACAAGTGGGGTACTACTGCATATAATATTGGCATTTTAAATACCACAGTAGTGAGCACACCATTCTGAATGCCACTTTTGAAACATATTCTGGATACGGCTAGTGCCAGAGCATTTTTTAAAGCCAAGGTTATGTACCGGTTTATGTATTGTGAATGATCTTAGTTAAAGGTTAGGAAGAGCATTTAGATTGCTGCACGCGGAGAATGATTATTGATGTCATTATAAGTAGAAGAAAACGCTGGTTTCAAGCAAGTGTAAAAGACATTTTCTATACCTTTCGGGTTCGAGGACGATTGGCCACATAGAACAAATTATGAAGGCGTTACCAATACAGGCAAATCAATCTCTGGAACTTGGATAGATTTTTTTAGAATATAAGCAAGGCAGTAGTACGTAGCCTCTTTCGCTTTCGCTTCTAAATTTTTCAATGCATTCAATAAAGCAATTATATTCACACCTAACATAACTATTCGCAATTTTTCCCTTCATTTACAGAAAGGGTCTCGTTTAGTCAGACCTAGTGCCTTCAGGTAGCATATGAGGGATTATATTTCCACAGCCAGCTCGTTATCAGTTCACGTGTGACGTGACGCCATACAAGCTAATGAAGAGTGTTCCAACTCACCGTCATGGCTACAGGCAGCGCTGTCTGACGCTCCTACGTTTATGGCATATATATATCGAGGGGGAATAGCCGCCGGTGTAGCTCACTTCGTGAAGCATCGTATGCGTTATTCGAAAGTAGCTTGTTCGGACCCTACCCACGGCAGGCTATTTTGTATTTCACATTTTTTCTTCGCATTTACATTTTGACAACTTCTAATATCACCCCCCTACTTTCTTCGAAAGGATAATTTGTTAGATCTCAATTATGTTTTCTGATCATTCAAGTGACTTTCAACATCACAAATATCAATTTTTATGGTTTACAAGCTCGCAAGCGTGTTTTTGAGTATGAACAACACACGTGCTTTGTTACGTGTCGGACTAGTGAGAATTCAATGAGTGTTATGATTAAAAATCACGTGTGAACAAGCAGAACGTCAAGAAGCGTTATACATATTCGTCCACGAATATTTCGGACCTTTTTTAGTATGCAGGAATAGCTGGCAACAATAATGACTATATCTTTACCTGGAGGACTGTAATCAGATGTGTCACTCGAGCTAGAAACAAAGAAAAGGCTGGGTTATAAAAATGCGTAGCTAGGCATTTCAAGGGGCATATCCAAGTGGATCATAAAGCTACATTGCTTAGGGAATTCTTCTAGTACTGACATGATGTGTATGAATAATGAGTAAATTCATATGATGTTATAGTTAGCAACGTGTTAACTTATACTTCCTATCAGGGGAGAGGAAGAAGAACTTGTCACAGAGAACAGCCTCTGCTACGAGCTCTGCGAGTTTTCTGATTCTTTTGGCTAGACTTTTCAATAATTGACACACCTCGGAGGGGTGCTCCCCCTTAGAAATGGGGATCAAACCACATCCAGCAACCGGGACCAGGCCGACCACATCATAGTGCGTCTGACACAAGTTCTCACTCCGGCCAAAGCGTGGTCCACGTTGTGAATTCTGATGACTCCTCCGTTAAAGATATGACTTCGGACAGCGACTACGTGGTCGTACCAAGCCGACGCCTGAACAGGAAAATCAGCCGGACATCGCCGACTGGCCGGCAAGCACAGACAAAGGCGAATAGCATGCAGTCACACACCATTTCGTATGTGCCGACATCGAAGACCGGCATCTTGAACTCTCTAAATATGCAGAGCCTGTCAAAGTACTTTGAGCTCACTGCTCCAGGGAAAGTCGTAGAAATACGCATAAATACTCAAAAGAACATACTGTCCATGGAGGTCACTACGAAGGCTTTATTGGACACGCTGAAAGCGATTGTTCGATTAGGAAACATTCCGGTTTGCGCATTCTCCACGTATGACGAAGAAACGACAACAGGAGTTATATACGATGTGGATGAGGAGATAAGAGACTCGAGTCTCCAGAAACTGCTGTCATCGTCGGCTCCCGTGCTTGGTTTCCACCGCTTTGGATGCACGCGATGTGGCAAAGTTGTGTTTCAGTCAAAGACGTTACCTACACATGTAAAAGTTGGGTACGTGAGGCACTCGGTACGTCCTTACGTACCAAAACTTCTGCAATATCATAAATGCATGAAATTCGGGCACGTTAGTGCAGTTTGCAAGGGTGAAGTAACCTGCAAGCATTTTGGTGGCCTTTATGATGGTGATAACTGCAATGCTGTGGCCAAATGCCCAAACTGCTCAGGCGCCCATGACGCAACATCCAAGGAATGTCCCAAAATGAGGAATGAAGTTAGTATCCTGAAAAAGAAGGTTCGAGACCACTCCACTCACAGAGAAACTGCAAGGGCTCTACGGTGCAATAAACATTGTTCGCGACACCGACGCAAACGAAGCAGCAGTGCCCATAGCTTATCGAATTCGACACACAAAACCGGGCCCTCACCACCTACTACCTACTTTTTTCGGCCAAAAAGGAGGATACAGATGCTCAAATGTCAATACAGTCCAGGCAAGTACAATGTAACCGGTCATTGGCTCTCCCCACGTCGGAGACTCAGTGGCCTTCACTACTGTCAAGAGCTACGATAGCGCCATTATGATATAGCGCCCCTTCCCCCAATAAAAAAAAACAAAAAAATGGACAACGCAGATGTCAAGGCTATGCTTAAAATTATGATGGCTTCGATGCGTAAGATTCTCAGCAGCCTAAACACTCCCGCTGCTAAGGCGGCTGTGCAGCTCCTTGAGGTTCTGGAGCCTCTTCTGATGGTTCTTCAGTAAGTGAACATGGCACTGAAATTCAATGAACGCAAGCGCCGGTCGCTTGTTATGCAATGGAATGCTCGTGGCCTACGCGGCCGTCTGTCAGGCTTCAGACAACGGGTTTCTAAATATCAATTTTCTGTTATCGTTATACGTGAACCAAATATGCTTTCAGCTTTTCGTATATCTGGATATATCCAGATTTGGTCCCGCAGTGATCAACGTACGAGCAAAGTTCTCGTTTGTATACGCCATGATTTGAAGTTCTTGAGACATGAAGTCACGTAGCAACCAGCAAAGATTACGTGAGCCTGACTATAACACATAAAAAGCGGACATTCTCAGTAATAGGAGGATACATACACCCAAGCGCATCCAATAATCTTTCTCTTCTCTTTTTCTTTTCCCCAGTGTAGAGTAGCAGGCTAGAGAAAGCTATTGCTGAGGCCGACCTCTCTGCCTTTCTGTAATTAAACTTTCCTCCTCCCTCCTCCTATACTTCCTATCTAAATAACAAACTCGTTTTAGCAAGGTGTTCATTAAATTTACCCCAAAAGCAGGACCACACTAAGAATTACCTAAACTGGCAAGTTTCTACTCGACGACTAAACAAATTTTTAAATGCTTTTAGTACAAACACACGAACAGACCGCGCGCCGCCCAAACGATTTGTAGAATGTGAAGGCCGATCATGACAGTTTTTTTTATTTATCCTGCATGCACTAACCTCTAGCCTTATCAGCTTCGCTAGGAAAAATGCAATTTTTAAGTAACTTTCGTGTTGACAAGAAGTTACAAAACTTCCTCGTTTGGAAATGTGATTCGTTTAATGAAAATAATGTAGCGCAATCACGCACAGATAACCTAGCTTTCAGTTTTTTCATTGCACTTCCACTTCACTGAGGCTGCTTTTCAGGCCGCGACGCTGTAGGGCTCTGGGCCGAAGAAGGAACATGGGCGAACTTAAGTCTGAGCGACCAGCGCAGCCAAATATGGTGGCACACCTTTTTCGTTCGATGCGTGTATTCTCGCTAACGCGCATGGCTCGGAAGGGACATTCGTCCACCCAGAAATGACCTCTGATTTCCTAAAAAGTTTTGCTTCCACTGATTTGTTTCGGATTACCACTTCTTTCTGCGTAAGTTCTGAGTTACTATACTTACTTTATGATAATGTGACTATAATGGGAACGCAACAGGTGAACATTTCTTGCATCAAGGAAAAAAAAGTAGTTACTTCAGTATTTTTTTGCAACGCCAGGGTCGACTTTAGGCAAAAATCTTAAGATGAAAACGCTGGCGTTACATTTAAACGAATGTCGTATGTGCCCGCTTTTCGAACTATAATGTCAGGTGCAGTCTTACTATTACCTCTTTAGTGTCAGTTTTGTGCTAGTCGACTGCTACAATTACCCTAGCTCACAGGGCTTCCACTAATGTGTCTCTGTGTTTGTTTTTATCACGCCTACGTTTCGTGTGTCTTACAGCCCCAGAAAAGGCTCTTATTTTCTGCAGGCATGGCGTAAGGCTAAATGTAAGCAGTTGGCCTATAGTTGTGAATAGCTCACGTTACAACTCTGGCGTCCGAACATGTGGTCATGCACCAATATCCAGGGGAAAAATTCTGACATTATAAAAAGGTAAAATCAATAAAAGTCAAATTGAAATATTAGAAGCGGCTAGTGCCTACAAGCACCCAATGAACAAAGCAATAATTATGTCATAAAAGGCTCGTACAATTACAAATGAGATCAAAGCAAGTTGGTGGGCCTCATGTTTACTCTCGCTGGTGCCATTTTGTTTTGGTTACGTGCACGTGATTATCAATCTCACTACAAAAACTATTTTTTTATTAGAAATGAACTTGCAGACCTGGAATTCCTCCATCCTTCTTGATCAGGATTCTTTCTCGGCAGCAAACTGCAGTCGTTAAATGCAGTGCCTCCATGGTTGGCGCATACACTGTGCTATGACGGGGAGGAATCCCTTCCCATATATCATATGTGGTCACACCGAAAAATAATCTGGCGTCAGTCTTCGAGAAACACAGCCCCAATCCACAGAATGACAGTGATGACTATGTGCCTGCCGACCCATTCTTTTCCTCAATCAAATATTGCTTCAAGACAGTAATGCCCCTATAGACCACGATGATGTCTACTAGAAACAAAATACAAGACGAAACCAATCCTATGTGGCCGCAGATGGCACAGAAACTGCCGTAGGCGGCACCTATGGCGGCCTTGGTCTACAGAACTTGGAATATGGAAGTCATGTGTGATAGATGAAAAAAAGTCATCAATATTCACGGATGAATGATCATGAGTGTCATAGGGTGAAGCTTCCACCCTTTCGTTCAACTGTCTGTCTGTCTGCCCGTCCGTCCGTCCATCCATCCGTCCGGCCGTCCGTCCGTTCGTCCATCCATCCATCCATCCATCCATCCATCCATCCGTCCATCCGTCCAACCATCCATCCTTCCATCCATCTATCCATCCATCCACCAATCCATCCGTCCGTCCGTCCGTTTGTCCGTCCGTCCGTCCGTCCGCCCGTCCATCCATTCATCCATCCGTCCGTCCGTCCGTCCGTCCATCCATCCGTCCGTCCGTCTGTCCATCCATCCCTCCATCCATCCATCCATCCATCCGTCAGTCGTTATAGGCGAGCGATGCTATCCCACCGAAATCGTGGCGATGGTGTTAGTCCTAGCGAAGTGGTGACCAGCCTCGTAATTTTCAACGCTTTTTAAATGCCAAGACGTCACCAGAAATAAAATACATGTCTGAACAAATCACAGGCACAGAGACGCGTGGACTGCGAGCGGTATAGATATGCTAAAACAAGAGAGGCGCTGTTCAAGAATTGAATAGTCAGAGGTCTTTTAGAGGGCGTCAAGCATGCGCAAGTCTTCTTTTCAAAAGTGCCGAATGTGGAGGGCATATTTGTTGGAGCAATTACGGAGTTAGCGCTCAAATAATATAACTTATACGATTGTTTCTGTGAGTTTTAGGGGCAAGAACGTTCGAATTCACTGGTTCGAAGTCTTGACAGGTTAAAATATTTAAAGATTACTTGCGTGCGTGAGCTCAGCAATTTCATTGAAAATGTTCTTGGGTAACTGTTCAAAGAGCACCAGCAGGGCACTGACAACACTATAAACGATAATTGTTGTCTAGAAAAGAAGCTCTCACCGTGCCATCCTTATCCATTTTTTTTGAAGATGCCGGGTGGTCGCTAGACACGTGCAATGCGTTTTTTTTTATCTTTGGTGCACTGGCTGACGACCATTAGAAAATTATGCTCAGGCTTTGGTAATGAATTGGAGCATTCGATAACCCTCTCACTACCCAATTCACATCGTATGACGCTTTGTATTTTTTTCGCTGCCCTAGAACGCTTTATCACTGAATAATACAATTATTTTCTCACAAGAGGCCCGCCTAGGGTTATTTTTCAATAACGTTTCAATTTGTCGATTCATAAGTTGGGTTCAACGTCTCGAAACCACCATATGTTTACAAGGGAGACCGTAGTGGAGGTCTTGGAAATATCATCCATTTGAGGGTTTTTAATCTGCATCCAAATTGGAGCACACGAGAATACAGCGTTTTCGCCTCCAACGAAAATGCAGCCGCCGCAAAAAGTATTTAATCCCACGACAGCAGCGGAGTACGTTAGCGACTACACGACCACGGCGGGGCAACAACGTTTCAAGCGCCGTCATAGCACAGTCGAAGAATACTGGGCTGTCACGCCGGACACCCGGGTATGAATCCAATTGTGCCGTTGGTGTTATTTTTGTTTACTTGCTTTTAGTCTTATTTCTGGCGATACTAACTACGGTCGATCAGCTTACCCTCGTTCTCTACAAAATAAATACAACAATATTAGTTGATATAATTAAAAGGTGACGTTAGAGTTTAATCAATCGAAGAACCAAGCTGAATTTCGTATAGGCTACATGATATTAAACCATATTCATACTATAAACCAGGTGATAGAGAAATGTGCGGAATACAAAAAGGCAATGTACATAGCATTATAGTTCACGAGAAGGCGTTTGACTCAGTCGAGACGTCAGCAGTGATCAAGCACTACGCTATATGGGCATCGAGAAAACCTACATAAACATACGTGAAGAAACCTGCTGGGGATCCACAGCCACCACAGTTCTCCATGAAAAAAAAAGCAATGGAATCGAAATAAAGAAGTGTGTAAGGCAGGGAGACGCAATTTTTCCAATGCTACTCACTGAGTGTTTACAAGAAAGTTGTAGCTCCTCAAGCTGGAAGAGTTAGGGATAAGAGTAATGAGGAGTATATTAGTAACCTGCGCTTTACGGATGATATTGCCTAAATCAGTAAGATGACAAGGAATTACAGTCCGTGATTACTTAACTGGACACAGAAAGCAGATGAATAATTTATTGATCGATATGTGCAGTTTAACGTCCCGAAACCACCGTATGATTATGAGAGACACGGTAGTGGAGGGCTCCGGAAATTTCGACCTCCTGGGGTTCTTTATTGTGCACTTCATCTGAGCACACGGGCCTGCAGCCTTTCCGTTTTCATCTGAAATGCAGCCACCACAGCCGGGAGTCAATCCCACGACCTGCGGGTCAGCAGCCAAGTAGAAGAGTAGGCCTGAAAATTAATATGCATAGAACTAAAGCAATATGCAATGGTCATTCATTTTTTTTTTAATGTGCAATGGTGTCGGCAGAAAACAGTGCTTTGCAATAGGTAAAAAGAGCCTGGCCGGTTAATTTGCATTTATTTACTTAGAACATAAATTAAGCGTGGATCCGAATCATGAGAGTTAAATAAATAGACAAATAAAAATGGGGAGGGTCACATTCGGCAAACACTTTAAAATTATCAATGATAACCTACCACTAAGTTTCAAGAGAAAAGTATATAACAGCTGTTTCTAGCCGGTACTCATCTACGAAGGAGAAACCTGGAGGCTTACAAACAGGGTTCAGCCTAAATTGAGGATTACGGAGCGGGTGATGGAAAGGAAACTGATAGGGGTCACCCTAAGAGAAAAGAAGAGAGCAGAGTAGGTCAGGGAATGTAGGTCAGGGAATGAACCGGGGTTGAGAATAACATAGTGGATACTGAGAATGATTGATTGATAAGTGGGTTAACGTCCCGAAACCACCATATATTTATGAGAGACGCCGTAGGGGACAGCTCCGGAAATTTCGACCACCTTGGTTTCTTTAACGTGCACCCAAATATGAGCACACGGGCCAACAGCACTTCCGCCTCCATCGGAAATGCAGCCGCTGCAGCCGGGATTTGATCCCGTGACCTGCGGGTCAGCAAACGAGTACCTCAGCCACTAGACCACTGCGGCGGGGCATAGAAATTCAGAAAGAGAAATTGATATGGGCTGGGCACGTATTACGTTGGTAGGATAACCACTGGTCACCTATGGTACACGGACAATGGGAAGACGGAAAGCTGAGTGAGCCGATGAGATTAAATAGTTGACAGAAATAACGTGGCAACAGAAAGCACAAGATTGTGTTGATAGGCGCATCATGAAAGTTCTTTGCCCTGCAGCGGGCATAGTTAGGCTGATGATGAATATGAGTGGTTACGGACGCTGGCGGCAGCGGAGAATACGGCGCACGCGAACCTTGCTGTGATCTCAAAACACCTTTCACTGTAATGAAACAAAACAACTGAACGCGCCAGTCCCATTGCAGTAGGGTCGTTAAAGGGTATGATATCCGTGCTCAACACCAATCCTGATGTGATAGGCTCCCAGAAAGGTAAGGTCTAGTTGGATTTACATGCGCCAGCTGCTCTCGCTTCTATTTGCCATCGGACCCTATTTGCCCACTTTCACGCGCTGCGTTGTCACTGACATTGATGTCTCAAATCTAAACTGAATTGCACGGATCATTTATGTAGTTGTGTTGACCCAGGGCACCTTAGCACTTCGTTATCAATCCAAGTAGGATTTGATCTTTATACGAAAGCTTCATTGATTCTTCATGGCTAATGCCTTAAAAAATTTAAGGATCTTCCGTAATTTCCCAAGATTATTCTTCGAGTACGGGAAAGAGTGGGCTCCAAACGCACCAGACCTACTTGGTCTTCCAGTTCAGACATAGGAGTCGCCCTCAAAGTGCTAAAGTGCATTCCGAAGGACCTAATAAAGTTCATCCACTCATTTCCATCCCGTAACCTTTTACAGGGACAGCTGTTATGAGATCAGAACACGGGTCACGCGCTGCGCCGTAGTGTACCGCTACTGCCGGTGTCCGTAACCAGTATTGAACGAAAAAAACTCAGTAAATAAAAACACCAATGACTGAATCAAAGTCTAACCAGGTTTTGCTGCGTGACAGCCCAGTAACTCATCACTGAGTCAGCCAGTGCTTGGAACTCGTTATTAAGCTGGCCGTAGGCAGGCATGTTGCTGGGACAGCAATTGCGTTATAACGGGTAATAAAACGTTTTTGAACATGAAAAGAATAGCCAAGCATTGTCCTGCAATACAGGTTTTCTATAAATATGGCGCTGCCAGAAAGACGAAGCCGCAAGACACACCCTACAAATGAATTTATAGGTGAAAATGGAACACTAAATATTTATCATTATGATGGTAATCTATCCCGCACTTCTTAGCGCTAGCTTCGGAAACAGCAGCACACCATCACTTCTCGGTTGTCTGCTGACTTCCGACATCAACGGGGGCCTCATATGCGGTGACTTCTAGCTCTAGCTGATGTAGGTTCGGCATGAGCCGCTTGACGATCTTGTCTCCCTGCAAACAAACTGAGCAGGCACGTACAACTGTGTCGTAGCCTGGGTACACCTCTTGAACGTGGGCAAGGGGCCATAACAACTTGGGCGTTTTTAGAAATCCTACAATTACCATGTCGCCGACCTTTAAGTTCTTTATTTGATGCGTGGGTAAAGGGTGAGCAGGCGGTAATTGTAGCAAATATTCATGCTTCCATCACTTCCAAAAGTCATTGATCATTTTTCGTCGATGTAGACAACGGTGCTGGTAGTTTTTTGCGCTGTGGCTTGTAACTTGGTTTTACGGTCCCAAAAATGGTAGCAACGTAGTCAGTGTTTGGCCAACTAAAAATTGCGCTGGTGTGAGGGCTGATAGCTTCTTGGGCTGATCTTATGAACGCGTTAGTGGTCGAGAATTGAGCACCTTTTCAACTCCAGTCAAGATGGTTGAAAATTCTTCGATGCACAGACAGCTTAAGACTTTTCTGAGTTCGATTTTTACGCTTCTGACTGAACGCTTCCACCAGCCTCTTCACCATGGAGCCGCTTCGACAATAAACTTCCACTGAATTCTTTGCTTCGCAAGGTAATCCGAAAATTATCTTGTTGAAGTAGTTTTTATAATTTTTATGTCTCCCGAGAGGGTGTCTTGAAGGTAATGGCATTGTCGCATTAAAGGTTTCTTCGTAGTCCTCTCGTTGCAATAAAGTGCCGGAATGCCAACAAAAAAGCTGATGAATACATTTGCGAACCGAGCTCCAAGTGCAACGATGTTGTTTCTGCACAAGTGAAAATTGCAATCTATATTTTGTTATCCGAGTTCTTCGACGTTTTTGGGTACCGTGGTCAGCTAGGTTCCGTTTTAGTTCTTCCACTCGAGTGACCAGTTGCGCGACATTTTCGGTTTCTGTCAAGGAAGCCGAAGACAAGGTTTTTTTATCTGCTGGTACCTTGAGGAAAGCACCGCTCAGACATCATTTTGTAAGGAACATTTATTCGTTTCCTTTCTGTCTTCTTGTCCCTCCACACCCGGTTTTTATCCCCTGATCACCATTCAAACACTCTTACAATTCATACAGAACACAGCAAGGAATGTCTCTTTTCTCGACTCCCGGTGGGCTGCTGTTGAAGGTGGCAGGCGCGGAGTTTTTTCCCTTCGCATCTTTCTCGAAGAACCACAGCCTCTCATCGCTGCTCAACTTTGTTCACTCTGCTTCTCGGAACGTTCGACGTCCGGCGTCGACGAGCCGTGAGAACGCACCCTGCGGGTACGAGCCTGCAGAGCTGGGCTGGCCGGCCATCAGTATTTTTTGCCCATGTATCAATGCCACCGCTGCCACTGGTTTCGGTTGCCTACAGAAAAGCGTAAGTACACCTTCCACCCTTGCAGCTGGACCTGGCTCTTGTCTCCGGTAAGGCGCCACCACTAAGCCCCTTTGACGACGTGGGTCTTCGCGTCCTTTATGACCAACAGACAGCCTTCATTCCGCCAGTTCAGTGATACTGCTTCCATAATGGCGTGAGCTCACCGTCAGCGGGGTGGGTAATAATATGAAGGTATTCGTTGAACGCACCAAGCTTGAACCCAACTGTGATCCTTCAAGGTCAAGCCAGGTTGTGTCGAAAGGTCAAGTCTTTTCTACTCGGAAAGCAGGATGAGGCGGGTATGGTGGCACGATGGGTTTCGAGCGAAGACGGCGCATATTAAGCATCGAGCGATTACTTTCTTTGCCGCTTGTCGAGCTCTTGGTAGCCAGAACCGTTCGCGTATGTCGTGTATCATCGCCGTTGCTCCTCCGTGCGTGACTGGCTTCTGCGCATCGGAAATTACCATTTCAGTGAAATGGTATAGTCTTGGAAAGAGGCACGAATGCTTCACTTCTCGGCTGTCGCTGAGGTTTTGCAGCCTTCCGCCGACCAGTAGAAGTCCGTTCTCGTCGATAAATGGGTGCAGTTGTGCTACCCACGAGTGCCTGGGCAAATCTTGATGTTTCAGTAGCCAACTTTTTTATCAGAAAATGATTCGGTTTACACTTGCGGAATTCAGTATCTCTCGGCTTCCACTATTTCTTTAACTAAAATGGCTTCACCGTTTTTAATGTTGAGCTTCACGTCAGACACAAAACGCTTCACCCATGCAGTAATACGCCTCAGCTTGTACAACTATAGCTGACACACATGACATCCAGTATGGGGCCAACTGCACAGCGCTTCCGGTAGAGAAAAGAGTCGTGGGCTTTGTCATTGGTATTTCTATGGCGTCTGTCGTCTGTGGCAGTAATAGATTAACATCTGGCCACATTGCGGAGTGTGCTAAAACAAGCTTGTCCTCTCCACCTGGTTACGTAGGTAGCTTGGGCGTCTAAGGATACACCTCTGGTTATATTCGCAGGACCTGTCTCTCCAGGCCAATGACGCCAGGTGCATAGCGAAGTATTCTCAAAAATTTTCTGAACTCGGTTCTTTACGTATTTGTCGGAAGTCGAAAGCTGTCCATGTGATTAGCTAATAACTATGTTACCATCCCTCGAAAGAAAAAAATATTACGCTTTGGTAATAAACCACCGCATATTTCTTCTGTTTGTTTTACCAGCCTGCTTCCTGTTAAATCACCGATCAGCTATAAGCTGGGAAATGATAAAGCTTTTAGCGGGGCAATTTTTTACCTGGCTGCAATCACTATCTTGGTCACGTTTCTATTCGCATCTTCTACAAGGAGATATATACAAGCTCCGTTAGCTTTGGGCTTGCATCAACGAATACGTGTAGTTGAGTGTTCTGTGGTGCTGTAACTCCAGTCATGACGTGACGGGGAACGTTGAATTTTGACAGATCAATGAGCTGATTTCCCCAGTCTTGGAGTTTCATTGCAAAATGGCCAGGAGAATACTCGTCCCAGTAAACCTTTTCCGTCCATAACTGCTGAAACAGCATCTTCTCTCTGACCACGTATGGTGCGAGAAAGGTCAATGGGTCATAAATTGTCGACGCAGTCTGCAGGACAAAACGTTTTGTGCCCTTTGCTTCCTCTAGAAAAGTGAGAATGGTCTCCGGATTGTTGATGAAGTATTCCATTTCTTTGGACCAGGCCATACCTAGAACTTTCGATAGATGTACAGCGTTATCGCGGGAGGTGCCTCATCGGAGTCAAACAATTGTTCCTGTTGTCTACAACTTGAGCTCCATTTGTTTAAAGGCACGCCAGCATCATCCATTCCTTTCCTCGTGCACTTGTAAGTAGTCTCCGCTTCTTCTACGGCTTTCGCTCCAAATAGGAGATCATCCAAGTAATACGACTTGAGAAGTACCTCTGCTACAGCCATTTTTTCTGGATGAGCCTGTGTGTTCAAGTGATGCTGGATAGTAGCTGTAATCTTGAATGAGTTAGCTGGGGATCGAAAGGGCATTCTGGTCATTCGCCAAACCTCTACCTCTTCTTCCTTGAAATGCTCACCAGCCTATATTGGTCGAACCACAAGAACCAAAACATGTCACGGTCCTCTTCGTGTATTTCAACTTACAAGAAAGCCTTCTCGATGCCTGCTGTAATAAGTACTCGGTACCATCTGAAACGAATGAAAACCTGCAGTAAGTCTGGGTTTTGATTTGGTCCAGTATCCAGGCAACTGTTCAGAGACCTCTCTTCTTTGGCGTTAGACGACGTATAAAAGACCGCGCAGAGCTTGGTCGTGAGGATGTCTTCTCGAATGACCACTAGGTGGCATGTAGTAAGCAGGGCCATCGATTGAACTTTTGTCAAGTGTACCTTCAGCGTGTCCAAAATTGATGTACTGACGAATCGCTGTATCATATCATTCCAGCAATCCTTCGGGCTTTGAAATACGTTTATCAAGATTGTGTAAACAGTTTAACGCAGTTTTAAAGTTGTCGTGCAACATCTCGATGTCAGGGTCTTTGCATAGCATGGATACTTGGTATCGCTTCCCATTCTTGACTACTCTGCTCTGGAAAATCGACATTCTGCCTGAGTGCCCGTCATATGCTTCCATAGGCCCTTTCCCTGTTGTATCAAATGACCAAAATGACTCCCGTATACTTTGTTGTACTCCTCCCGTTTCTCCCGCTTGCACGTTCATGACGTCAATCATCGCCACAGATTCTCCTTCGATAGAGCTAGTTTTCGTTACAGATCCTTGTAGCGTCCAGCCGAGAAAAGTATTGACTGCGACAAATCCTTGTACGTCTTCAGTGCTGCGTATGACTGATCCGATCCTATTAGCAGGCTAGAGCCTCTCTCGACACAATCTCGAAGCACAGTTCGGTCGTCTACTAGTTGGTAACTTTTCTCTCTCAACTTTGCTGTGAAGTAGTATTCAATGACTTGCAAATATGGGTTCGATGATGTGTTCGGGGTCACCAAATTAGCTGCCTACGTGAATCTCAACGAGCTTGTATTTTTTTGCACGCAAGATGTAAATGTGTGCACCGACATGATAGCATTCCCAATATTCTCAAGACCCGACCTCTTCGCGAGATCTTTAATAAAAGTTCGCTGACTGCCTGCATCTAATAATTTTCAGACGTAAGACGTTTAGTTGTCACCAACTATCCAAGTATGGAAGGTTTGAAAACTGATTGCGTCGTCCAATTTACAGTTTGTAATGGCAGTTGATCGCGGGCACTTTGCTTTCGTGGGCTGGGGAGCTTCACAAACAACGTTGGATGATTTCTCGCCTCTCGTTGCACGATAAGCTGGGTCACAGATTGTTGTAGAATGACTGCTGTTGTAGGTCATGCACGCCAACCTCCGGCGGCACTCGTTCACGTGCTGGCCTTTCATGGTACACCATTAGCACCGCATAGAATTAGCTAGCCATTAATTTTTCTCTGGTATGCTCAAGGTTGCGCTGCACGTCTCATTTTTATGTCTATTGGATTTACACAGGAAGGTTTCGTTGCATTCATGCCTCTATATTTCCGATGCGTGTATGATCATGGCGACGGCACGTACTTGTTCAGGTTTAAGTTGCTTTTCATGACGGACGTCGATGAAGCACACTGCTCTCTCGTTTCGAGCATTGTCTGTGTGTACCGAGAGAGCTGTTCTAATTTTTCTAAGATGGATGGTCGCCTCTTCTGAAGCGTGTGCCTCCAAGCCTTGTGCTTCATCATGGAGACGCCTATGATGGTGGAACGCAACGATGATTTCATGTGGCAGGAATTGCAGTATCACATCGTAGAGCATCGCCAAAAAACTGGTTAGTTTGGACATCTAGGGCGTTGAGGCATCAGATATTTAGCTGTAATGTGTCGCAGAGCCTGCGAAATTCTCTTATTTGTGATGGACACGTCACATGTTTCAGTTCACGAAGTTCTATGAAGTGCCGGAGGCACAGAAAGTATTAGGCCATTTAATGCAGCCTACCATGACTTCGTTCTCTGCTGACCTCCAACAGGCGTCACAGAATGCGAACTGCGTAACGAGGAATCGTTCAATGCTTCAGCCCATCAGAAAGTTTGTTCTTCATCACCTATTACTATGGTGTATATTTATTCCAGGCATAGTTTTTCGTAGTCGTCAGGCAATGCAGAAAAAAATGCACATAATTTTTACCGAGTGTGTAGCGAATACCACGCTTCTAAAGAAACGGCAGGCCTGCGCGGAAGGTGCAGCACAGTCACAGCGTAAGCTAGAAAAGCGGCCTTTCAGAGCGTTTTCAAAACACTTATTGGGCAACTACTGCAAGCATTCTTGCTTGATACCCAATAGGGAATTATTAATAAACGTTTGGGTAGTAGGCCGGCATTCGCTATGCTAATTTTTGTCAGTCTTCTGAGAAGCGTGCTATCCGCATCACACTTGCAAGGAATTCCATGTCGAATGTTCATGCCGTGGCTGACGACAATGATTAATGATGGCTGACGTGAGTATGCGCTACAGTTAACAGGGGAACAAGAACAAGCTTTTGTAATGGGTTAGAGCATTGGACGGCCCACTCGTTACGCTGTTCGCATTGTGCGACTACTGGTAGTTCTTTCGCTGTTTTAAAACACTTTTAAGTCCTATAACGCAATTGCCCTCCGACATCAAGCCTGCCTAGGGCAAGCTTGCCAACAAGTCACAAGCGCCGGCTTAACTCAGTGGTAGAATACTGGTCTAACACCAAGAACCCGGGTTTCCAGCCTCACTGTGGCTTTGGTGCTATGCTTTTTAGGAGTGAAGCTCTTTAAGGCGTGTGTCGGTCGTCCCCGATGTATGTAGTTGTAGTAGGTAGCCGCCCCTAGTTTACTTCTTCGAGTGTTCACAGATGGCGGTAGTTGTGGTTGATGATGAAAAATGGGAGCAGTTATTAGGAATGATGTCTCATATGTCGTGTGTAACTGACTGAAGTTAATTGTACGCTAGGGAGGGCGGCCTATTAAAACCCATTCGCTGTTAGTGCGCTTGCAGCGTTTCACTTTTATTTGTGGGGCGATACGAGGCGTTAATAAGAATGATGTCACGTATGGCGCGCGCCATCGATGGAAGGCAATCATTCGGCGACGTACGCTTGAAGGCGCCGTTTAATGAAACCCGTGCACTGTTCGCGCACGCTCAGAGTAATTCACATTTGATTGCGGGGCGAATTGCGCGAAAGAGTTCCATGGTTTACCGACAATTTTTTCCGGAGTTTTGGTCCACTCATCATCAATCACACCTTGAATATGCTGTTCTTTTATGCTAGGTATATTTTGTAATTTCGCGCGATGTGATTACGGATATCAGCAGAGGCAGTAGCTGCTGTGGGGGCGGCGATGGACAACTGTGCGTGATCCAAGTTTTGATCTCATAACAACTATCATTGTAAAAATGACAAAAGACAGTATAGTGAATTCTGGCTTGCCACACCAAAATTTTAGTGATTTATGGTTTAGTTGCTACCTAGCGGCGTGCTTGTAGCAGTTACCCGAAGAGTGTTTAGGAAAGGCTCTGAAATGCCGCTATCCTAGCTTTTGTTGTGACTGTGCTGGGCGTTTCCCGCATACCTGGTGGTATTGCTCGCGTCTAGTGTATCAGTTTGTGTACACCTAGCTTCATTAATTCGGAATTATTTAGTCTAGCCTGTTCATGAACCAACACTGAATCGCTTTTCACGTGAAAGCTACACATTTTCCCTGTGACTTACGTGGCCACTCCCCTTTTATGAAGTGCCTGCTGAGCTCACTTTATGTCGTACTGCAGACAAAATCGAACACATCTCACAGCCTTACATTATACTACAGTACTGGAACAGACTAAAGGCACCTGTTTTTTCTCCACGAGTAGCAATTTTGATGAAAGACATCGAAAAAGTGCTTTTCATGCGCGTCTGACACAGTAAACGTGCAGATATTACGACGACAACATTGTAACGCTGACTAAAAGAGCTAAAAAGAAGAAGAGGTAGGACGTTCTCGAGCGATGCTGATTAGGCAGTGACGATTGGGCGCTGGCATTTTCAGTGTAAATAAACCCATCACATCCGTAACAGCTTTGGTGGAGTGGTGTTGGGTCATTCGCTGTTCTGGATCCCGCAGCAGAAGTTCTTCGAAGAAGCAGGCGCTTAGCTGGCCTACCCCCAGACATCAGCATGAACGACGACACAACAATCGCGTTGACGTACTACGCTGCTGCATCCGCGAGTGCCACCGATATGGCACAATGTGGCCGTCGACCTGGACAACCAGAATACTGGGCACTTAAACCACAGATATTCTCAAGTAAAACTGACGAAGACGTGGAAGCTTGGCTAAAACACTACGACAGTGTGAGCCGCTACTACGACTGCGGGGCGCCGGCGAAGCTGGTGAACGGAGTATTCTTCCTTGCCGGGACCACTTTGCTTTGGTTTGAGAACCATGAACATGTCTTCCCAGTTGGGATATATTTTTTTCAGGAACTAAAGACCTGCTTTGGGGACACGAGTTCTATAAAAAAGAAAGCTGAGCAAACGCTGTCACGAATGCCTCCGTTGCCGGCGAAACCTGCACAACCTACATTGAATAGGTATTAAAGATTTGCCGGATTGTCAACGCGAATATGTCTGACAAAGACAAGGTTGGTCACTGTTAAAAGCCATCGCCGAGGAAGTGCATAATTTTTCATAACTAAAGAGAACTTGAACACTCCTTCTATTTTCTGGCAGTAGTGTCCCGCATTCGAGGCGTTGAAGACCCAGAGAAATTCACCCAAGTTCGGGCGCTTGGACAATGTTCGCACTGTCGCAAGTATGAATGTCACCACTTGTGAAGACATTCTCTTCCTCGTGCGTCGTGTAGTTTGAGAAGAGCTCGTACGGCTTCAAGCAGGTGATGCTCACCACCAATGCTCTTTCGCCGCTAGCCCCGAAACACCTCCCGACTGAATGCGAGAGTGCCACGTCAAAAACCGACACCGCACAGTAACCGCAGATTTTACCCCGCGGCTTCCGCTTTTCCTGACGGATCACGGCCACCACCTGATGTCATCATCACGGCGTGCCGCTGCAGAACTCCGACCATTGTCAACCAAGCCTCTACCAGAAGACTACTATGCGTCATCACAAAATGTTCCTGCAAAGCACAACATGTCTCCGCGTACTTCTGCCACCTCTGCTCGTGCTAATGTAAGCCGAAAAGTCCCTGTTTACTACACATGCGGTCTCCCAGAACATATTTCACGCTTCCGTCCCAGTCGGCCACCTTCGCCACAACGTTTTTCGACGTACCCGGCTCGCACGCACGAAACGCCCATGCGGCCACGTTTTTCGACGTACCCGCCTCGTATGCACGAAACCTGGACCGCTCACCTGGCCGACCACCATCTCCGACAGCAATGGCCTAACGAATTTCGCAGCGAGTCGCTCGCCTCCGAGCGATGCCTAACGCCACCTCCGACACACTGCCGCCGGTTGCCGTCTGCACGTCGTCGGTCGCCTTCCCCGCGTCAGCTGGGACGCTAGTGCTGCTGATGGTGGTGCGGTTGCGGGACGGTCAGTTTCGCCAATTCCTCTTTTTTCTGTGATGTTGATGAACAAAGTGCGTGTTTATATAGACGGTGGAGACACTCTTGCTTTTGTAGACACTGGTGCTGCAATTTCAGCTATGAGTCTTCGTTTCAAACCTCGTTTTTTGGGCCACAGAAACTTTTCGTGGAGTTGGAGGAGAAGTGCTGTGCCCTGTTGGTATTAGCTTCATCGTACTCACGACTATATTAATAATAATACGTTTATTTCATCATCATTGTGTACATGATGACAGGGGCCCGCAGTAAAAGCTGCAAAATCCGAGGATCGTTACAGCTTGAGTGAGCTGCTTACCCCTAACTTGGCGAACAGCAAGGATTGAAAAAAAAACACAACCAAATGTGCATAATATAACAGAAAAAGAAAAATGAAAGACACAATACAAGGAAGTACACTTTTAAGGCACAGAAATTGCGAGAAAACAGAAAACAGGAAGTATGAAAAAAATGATAACAACTCTTTATTTGTCAATGTTTCAAGGGGTGGGTTTTAGCTGCGAAGCTATTGCGCAGTCGCGGAAGCTGGTTTTTCAGGGTTTGCCTGCCGCAAGTTGCTCTGTATGTTTGAAAGTGCCATATATCTGTATTTCTTGTTCTGCATATATCTTTTCGCGGCTCTAGCAGAGCAATCTTACGAAGTAGAAATGTACTATACTTGTTTTCACGCTTGTAAGAATGACAAAGACGATACTCATATAATTTAGTTACTCGCACAATATTGTGTTTGGTAAAAAGTTCTGTTGTTGTGTGCCAGCGAGGAAGGTTTTCCATTACGCGTAAGAAGCTCTTTTGTAGAACGTGTAATTTGTTTAGGTTTTCTTGTGTCGTGGTACCCCAGACTAAGTGACAGTAGTTTAGATGAGAATAAAATAAAGACTGATAGATTAGGATCATCACGTTCAGCGGCAGCATCTCACGTTTTCTGTAAACAATGCCTATTATCTGCGACAGCTTGCTACTAAGATAGGTAACATGGTCGTCCCAGGACAGCTTTTGATTTATCATAACTCTTAATGTTTTAATCGATGGCACTATTTCTAGGGGAATACGCTGAAAACATATATCTCTTGTTAATGCGACTTTTTTGTTTTTTCCTCTAAAGATGACGACCCTAGTTTTTGAGCTGTTTATCTGTAATGCGTTTTTTCGTGTCCAGTTATCAAGTTTGTCTAGTGCGTCATTTGCTTGTTCTGTCAACTCGCCTATATTATCTCCAGCTAGAAATATGCTCGTGTCGTCAGCAAAGCTTACAATTTTTGCGAAGGGTATAGTCTTCACAATATCATTTATAAACATGTTAAAAAGAAACGGGCCCAATATGCTGCCTTGTGGGACGCCACACTGAACAGGCCGTGTATTGGATAAGAATCCGTTTACAACAACTGCTTGCCTACGGAATTCAAGATAAGATTTTACGAGTGCAGATGCATGTCCACGAAATCCGCAACGCTCTAACTTGCGCAGCAATAGTTCATGGTTTATTAGGTCGAAAGCCTTCGTAAAGTCGACATAGATCCCAATAACTATTTTATTTTTGTCAAGTTCCTTTAGAATGTGTTCTTTTTGTTCCAGTAACGTGAGCTCTGTCGAACAGTGTTTTCTGAAACCAAATTGAGAGTCGCTAATTAGGGAATGCTTAGATTCAAAGCTCACGAAGGGCTTATGAATAGCTTTTTCAAACAGTTTTGAAAATATTGGTAGTATAGATATTGGCCTGTAATTTCCCAATTGATTTCTGTCACCCTTTTTATAAATTACTTATACACGCGCAAGCTGCATACCACGAGGAAACACTGCCTTAATGATACACTTGTTGAGAATATGCGTAATGTACGGCAAAATGATGACAAATATAAACTTGATTGGTTTAACTTGGAAACCATCAATGTCACAACATGTCGTCTTGTTTAGCGTGTTGAATGTGCCCATCACCTCAGCTTCATCAACCGGGCTAAGAAATAGAGTATTTTCAATCGAGGTAATGTTTAGGAGGTCAATGAACACTTTCGCTTCACTATAAATGCTTATAAAATGGCGATTAAATTCATTGGTTAGTTCCTGGCCGGATATAGCTTCCCCGTTTAGTACAAGTGTGGAAAGTTCTTTTTCACAACTTTGTTTCCCTAGAATATTGTTTAGCTTTTTCCACGTTAAATCAGTGTGACCCTGGCATGCAACAAACTGATTTGTGTAATAATCTGCTTTAGCTTTTTTAAGTTTTTTGTTGAGGCAATTACGGAGATTCTTAAGGATACGCAAGTCATTCGCATCTTTAGTTTTGATGAACTTGTGATACAAAGTGTTTTTCAACCTAATCTTAGTAAGCAGTTCTTGTGTGATCCATGGCTTCCTAGTTCGGTGGTTGTTCTTCACAACTTCGAATGGAAAACTTGCGTTGTAAATTGGCTTAAGAACATTTATTATCTTGTCGTACGCTATTTCAGGATCATTTTCTTGCAGAATAAAATCCCAGTTTACTTGCGCTACTTTTTGCCTAAATATGGAAAGGGCATTTTCAGTGATAGGTTGAAAAGAGCGGGTATTGCTAACATGTTTTTTCGAACTCTTTTGTAAAACATAAATAAATCGGTAAGTGTTCACTTATGTCAGCGCTAATTTTTCCAGATTTTACCCTTGCTCTGTCTTTGTTCGTAATAAACAGATCTAGCAACGTGGAAGAATTTGGCGTGATGCGGGTTGGTAAATTAATGACATTTGAAAACCCATTTGCCTGTAATAACAAGTCGAAACTCCTTTTCGAAACATCATTATTCAACATGTTAATGTTCATGTCCCCGCCACATACTATGTCCGATCGCTTTTCGCGGCAGTATGAAAGCAGAGATTCAATGAAACTAATAAATGCTGTGACTGAGCCTTGTGGAGAACGATAACACACTGCAAAAAGGGTGCTTCCTGAACAATCAGATAACACTTCATAGTCGCTCGTGCATACTGTGAATAACGGTAGCAAGTCTGGTTCCCAATTATTTTTAAACAGCATACAAACTCCTCCCCCGCGACCATTATCGCGGTTTAAAAAAATGTTTGGTACATAGGAAGACGGATAAGATCACAATCATTTTTCGACCAAGTTTCAGTTACCATAATTACATCCAAAAATGTATCTAACTGTTGCAAAAATAAATTTAGGTGAATTTCTTTATTTCCGAGTGACTGTGCGTTAAAATGAACAGATTTGAAAGATCTTGCGAAGGCTGGACCAAGCATTTTTGAAAACTGGTTTGGATTAACGTAGGACGTATGGCAAACAGGTGCCATCTGGTGATTCTTTTACACACAAAAACCTAGAAGTACTAGTCAGACATCTAGGTGAGCTTAGCAACATCGCGGAAGTCCGAGATAGGCTTCGTTGGATGCCTCTCCGCCTTTTTTACGAGGATTTTGTTGTTTCTATGCCAGATGCACTTATAGTCGTTTACCTTTGCCAAGTCTTTTACTTCCTTCAACAGTGCTTTACTGCGTTTCGTGAGGTTTTCCAGCACGCAAACTTCTTTGTTCATTTCCGAAATTTTAAGCCGGTTGTCCCACCACGCTTCTCGGACGTTTAGTTTAGTGAAACGACAATATATTGCGGGAATTTTATCTTGCTTGGATGGCAAACGATGAATCGCTGTCATATCGTCGCGTGATAGTTCAGAAAGCTCGTTTTGGATAGCTAACGCATTTATCTTGCCAGCAAGATCTTCTTGTTGAGTCTGTGGTATGCCATGAAATTCGAGATTGTACCTCCGGTTACGCCATTCAAGGTCGTCAAGCTGGCGGTTTAGCGATTCAAGTTTTTTATCTTGCATTATGAGATTTTCATTCCTGGTACGTAGTTCTTTGATGCTGCGCTCATTTTCTTCGGTGCGCTTCATTACATCCGTCATCTGGTCAGACATGAACTGCCCAGACTCTTCTATCTTATCAACGGCTCCTTTCAGGGGCATCAAAACATCTACCTTTTGATTGATCGCCTGCTGCATCAAAAACACATCCCGTACGCAAGGTTCGTCATCGGTTTTTTCCGTTTAGTGGACAAAATTTTTGAGTTCAATTCACTGTACTGGCTCGCGCAACTCATTACGTAATTTTGGGGATAGACCTCCTTCATGAATGCGGCGCTAGCTTTACTCTAAAGCTGGAGAAATTCTTCTACAAAGTACGTTGCCTGCTGCCATAGTTGACGCTTTTCCAACTCTCCCCATTGATGCGCTTTCGTTGTCTGAAGATGTGACGATCTCTAGCGGGCAGCAATACTAGTTCCCGTACTCTCTTCTCACGTCTGCTCAGGACTGCACTGAAATTGTTTAGCCCGATCATACAAACGCAATCAAGAAGAACGTACTGGTCCCACGCTCTATCCTTACAGCCATTGACGGACATGCTTGTTTGAGGGCGCTAAACGCGGCATCAGAGCCTGTTTTCCTACCGGCCGGATTTAAACTGGGAACGTTTGAGGAGCAGGCCACAGTGGACGTCAGAATGGTTTCAGAGTCTCCAGCCATCAGTCAGACTGCGCCAAACTACTCAGCCGAGATGAAACACATGATCAATAAGTCGTTGCCTTCTTCAGAGGAGGATGTTCTCGAGGAGGTGTTTACACGCTAGGTGGGAGTCTTTGATTTCGCTCAAGACAAGCGTTGTTCCATGTGGACCGAATCTCGTATGCATCATCGCATCAACACGGGAGGTACTACACCGATACGTCATAAACGCTACCGCGTATCCTTGTCAGAGAGAAAAGTGATCGCCGATAAGGTCAACGACATGCTGCAGTGAGGCGTTATTCAACAGTCAAGTAGTCCCAGGGCAGCTCCTGTTATATTGGTAAAATCAAGACAACTCTTGGCAATTTTGCGTCGACTACCCCCGTCTCAACGCTGTCACAAAGACGTGTATCCACTACCACGTATCGATGATGCTGTTGATTGCCTGCACTCAGCCGCATACTTTTCGTCAGTACCTAAGGTCTGGATACTGGCAGATACCAATGTATCCGTCTGACAGAGAGAAGACTGATTTTTTCACGCCTGATGGGTTATGTGAGTTTAACGTTATGCCGTTTGACTTATGTAATGCCCCAGCTACCTTCAAGCGATTCATAGACTCCATTCTTCGCGGTCTCAAATGGGGGACATGTATGTGTTATCTCGACAATGTAATTATCTTTGGAGAGACATTCCACGAGCACAACTATCGCCTTAGCGTTGTCATAGATTGCTTCAAACAAGCTTGTCTTGTTTTAAACGCAAAGAAGTGTGGCTTGTTAAGCTTCAAGCCCTTGTGCTTGGATATCTAGTCGACCGGGACGGTATACGGCCAGACCCGCAAAAGATCAATGCTGTCCGAGACTTCAAGCAACCAACGTCGGTGAAGGATCCACGTAGCTTCGTGGTCATGTGTTCTTACTTTCACCGGTTCACCGAAGACTTCGCCCAGCTGTTCCTTCTCCGACAGAGTTGCTCCACAAAAACGCCCACTCCGATGGACCGTTGAGTGTGAGGCTGCTTTCTAGCAGCTGAAGCATTGGCTTACTTCCGGGCCCCTCTCACCATATCGACCCGGAGGCTCTCACGGAACTGCATACAGATGCTAGCGGTATCAGTGTTGGTGCCGTGCTAGTTCAGTACCATGACAGCCGCCAGCACGTCGTGGCGTATGCAAGTCGTACTTTGACTAAGGCGGAGAAGAATTATACGGTCACCAAACTGGAATGTCGCACGTTAAAGAACCCCAGGTGGTCGAAATTTCCGGAGCCCTCCACTACGGCGTCTCTCATAATAATATGTTGGTTTTGAGAAGTTAATCCCCACAAATCATCATCATCAAACTGGAATGTTTTGCAGTTGTTGTCGCCGTCCAAAAGTTCATACCTTATTTGTACGGCCGGCAATTCAAGATCGTCACAGATCATCATTCGCTTTGTTGGCTTGTCAGACTACGTGACCCACCTGGTTGGTTGGCTCGCTGGGCCATACGGCTTCAATATTATTGCCACGTTCCAATCCTCAAGTTTTGTTATCGCCCCAATACACTACACAATTCTTAGCCCAAACCGCGCCTGCAGTTTTCGAGAAGCTTCAGGACTGTAGTAGATCATTTCGATAAGGTCGCTCCCACTCCGTGAACTGCACAGATTATTCTGGAACCTACGTTGCCGCCAGCGATAACGCTAGAACATTCCATGGCAAAAGTATAAATGCCGACACACTTCGCCGCTTCTCAGTTGTTGATCGACGGCCGGCGCTCTGTTCACCGCTATCAGTCCAAGACTGCTACTGTAGCCTGAATTCCGTTTACTGGGCACAGGTTCACGCAAATAAACAATTTATTATTCGAGTCGCAGTGTGCTGCATTCGCCCACGTCATGACCCCGTGACATCTGGTGGAGGTGCAGCTTTTTCCATGTACCGGACGCCTCCGTCAAGCCGTGAACCCAGCCCACGCCGTGAAGACACCGACGCCAGCAACGAGCAGCGAGTTAGCCGCAGGCAACAAGGTCTGTCACCAGAGTACGGGCTGTTACTGCACAAGGCTCAGAAAACCAAGAAGTTGACGTCGACCACAGCGACCATGTCAACGCCGGTTCCACCTACACCACTCCTGCTCCGGCAATTCAAAGAGCCGCCAACTTTCCGTGGTTCGGCACTGGAAGACCCGGAAAGCTGTATCAAAAGGTTCGACTGCGTCACCGCCTTCAATGACTGAACAGACGATGGCAAGTTCCGGCATGTGTACTTCGCCGTAGAAGATGCTGCTCGGACCTGGTTCGAGAATCAAGAGCGAAGCCATACAACGTGGGACGTCTTTCGCGCCAGGCTCCTCACCACTTTTGCAAGTGTGGTGCGCAAGGAGAAGGCCGCAGCTCTCCTCGAAACCCGGACGCAGATGCCAAATGAAAACGTGGGGTTATTCACGGAAGATATGATTAAACTCTTCCGCCACGCTGACTCCGACATGTCCGAGGAGAAGAAGGTCCGTCTGCTCATGCAAGAAGTAAAGCAGGAACTCTTCACTGGCCTGATCGGAAACCCACCGAACAGGGCCACCGAATTTGTTTCAGAAGCATCTACGATAGAGAAGACTCTCAAAATGAGCACTCGGCATCATAACCGTAGCTTCTCGTCTACAAGCTACGCCGGCATTCAAGCGCTAGGAACCACTGACTCACGTGAGACAATCCGAGCGATCGTGCAAGAGGAGCTGCGAAAATTACTTCCTTCAGCGCATCCTCACGTGGAATTCATCGCGTACGTCGTACGCCAGGAGATCCAGCAGTCGCTGGGCGTTCCTCAGCCTCAAGAGCTGCAGCTGCAAGTCATGAGCTATGCTGCTGCAGCCCGCCAGCACGCCCCTCCTCCCCGCGCACGCCAAAACTCCGCCCATTGCACTTCCCTCGCCAGAAGCTACTGCCGCTACCAACCCCACCGCAACCTACCATTCACCAGTGGGCCAGCGCAGTGCGCCGAGGAAACCCGACGTTGGGCGCACCCCTGACTACCGCCCACTGTGCTAACACTGCAGTGAAGCCGGGCACACTTACCGCTTTGACCAGTAGTGACAGATGGGACTACGTGGCTTCGCCGTCGATGCACCACGTCCGCAGCGAGGGAAACGGCCACGTGACATTGCCGAATACCTGACAGGAACTCAGTGGACACCACGAAGTCCTTCCCGTACGCCGTCGCCAAGCCGCCGCACGTCACCATACTACCGGCAGTACTCCGGCACAACGCGGGGTCGGTCTCCTAGCCCGTATCTGGCAAACCAAGGACAGCAACTGATGGAGGTGCGGTTGCTTTGCGAGGAACTACCGAAGATCCTCCTGAGACGACGGCGCCGTGATGGAGCTTTCTGAACAAGAAGCCAACCAGGCAAAGTCTGGACGATGAAACCTCACTCATCGAGGGTGACCAGACGACGCAACATAGAAGCAGCGGAATAAGTCGACAAAGCCGTGACCAGACGCCATGGCCTCACTGCAACGCGAGACGTCAAACTAGCGACCTCGACGTAGTTATCGACGGCCACAGTGTGACCACTCTCGTCGATACTGCTGCCGGCTATTCCGTCATTAGTCGGCCATTCGCCGCGAAGTTGAAGAAAGTTAGGACAGGTTGAAAAGGCAGCAAAATACGCACAGCCGGAGGTCATGTCGTAACGCCAGCAGGAATCTGCACAGCGTGAGTAACCATTAATGGCCATATTTATCCTGCAGACTTTGTAGTCCTACAGCGTTGCTCGAGAGATGTCATCCTTGGCATGGACTTCTTACGCCTCTATGGTGCTGTCATCAACCTAAGAAGAAAGTCGATAACGTTATCCACAGAACAAGCACTACCGCCGCGCATGCCATCAGGAAACCATGCATTGAATGTGCTGGAAGAACAGGTTACCATTCCGACTCGCTCCAGCGTCTATATTTCAGTAGGCGCCCCTAAATCACCCGACTTAGAAGGCGTCGTTGAAGGCAGTCAGCATCTGTTGGTCACCCGCAATATTTGCGTCGCAGGAGGAATCGCAGAGCTGCGGGGAGGCAAAGAAATTGTTATGTTCACAAATTTCAGCAATGAAAACAAACATGTGAACAAAGGAAGGACAGTCGCATGAATCAAAGAAATCGTGGAAGCCACCAGTGCTTTCGCCCTCGCCGATTCTGCGGAAACTTCTCAGAGAAACCAAGCCCCTCCCTCAGCTTTCGACGTCAATCCCAGCCTTCCGAACCATAAGCAAAAACAGCTCAAGGCCCGACTGATGCAATACAAAGATTGCTTTTTGTCGCCGTCAAAAATTCGGCAGACGCCAATCGCGAGACATCGCATCATCACCGAGTGAAATGCCAGACCACTCCGTCAGGGTTTGTACAGGGTTTCGAAGCGAGAACGTGAGGCCGTAAAGAAACAAGTTGATGAAATGCTACGGAACGACATCATCGAGCCATCCAAACGTCCATGGGCGTCCCCCGTGGTGTTAGTGAAGAAAAAGGATGGAACCCTACGTTTCTGCGTCGATTATCGCCACCTGCACAAAATCACAAAAAAGGACGTGTATCCTCTCCCACGAATAGATGACGCACTTGATCGGCTCCATAACGCCAAGTACCTTCCGTCAATGGACCTCAAAACTGGCTATCGGCAAATCGAAGTCGACAAAAGAGATCAAGAGAAGACAGCGTTTATAACACCGGACAGCCTCTTCGAGTTTAAGGTGATGCCATTTGGTCTTTGCTCAGTGCCTGCAACATTTCAACGCGTTATGGGTACAGTACTGGCAGGATTGAAGTGGCAGACTTGCCTTATATACTTGGACGATGTCGTCGTGTTTTCTTTGAGTTTCGACGAGCAACTTCGGCGCCTGGAAGCCTTACTTCTAGCCATCAAGACGTCCGGACTCACACTAAAGCCAGAAAAGTACAGATTTGCGTATGAGGGGCTCTTGTTTCTGGGACACGTTATCAGCAAGTCTGGAGTTTGTCCCGATCCACGGAAAATAGCCGCCATCGCCGACTTCCCGCCGCTCACTGACAAGAAGGTGGTGCGCCGCTTTCTGGGCCTGGGCGCCTATTATAGGCGGTGCGTGAAAAACTTCGCCAGCATCACCGATACACTCACTAAGTTCACCAAGGCCGACGTGGAGTTAAAGTGGCAAACGCTGCCGGAATACGCTTTCCAGGAGCTTAAACATCGCCTCCAGACGCCTCCGTTACTTGCCCATTTCGACGGATTCGCCGAGACAGAAATACACAATGACGCAAGCAGCGTAGGTCTTGGCGCCGTTCTTGTGCAAAGAGCTGACGGACTCGAATTGGTTATTAGTTACGCCAGCCAATCGCTATCCAAAGGAGAAGCCAATTATTCCACAACAGAAAAGGAGTGCCTCGCCATCATTTGGGCTAAGTCGAAGTTTCGCCCCTACCTCTACAGCACGCCCTTCATAGTTGTGAGCGACCGCCACGCCTTGTGTTGGCTAGCCACCTTGAAGGACCGTTTAGGTCGCCTCGCACAATGGAGCCTGAGACTTCAAGAATACAATATTACCGTCGTTTACAAGTCCGGCAAGAAACGCTCCCATGCCGGCTGTTTCTCTCATGCGCCTGTAGACCAACCACCGCCCGACGACGCGGATGACGAAGACTTCTTGGGAACGATAGCTACCGATGAATTCGCTGAACGACAGCGGGCCGACCCGGAAATTACAGCCTTAATAGAATACCTCGAAGGCAGGGCTGCTGAAGTCCCGAAGGTATTGAAGCATGCCCTTGCGTCGTTCTTCATGCGAAGCGGTCTTCTAAAAAAAAACTTTTCACCACTTCAAGCCAGGTACTTCCTTTTGGTGCGTCAGCTCAGCGACCAGAACTTCTGCAGACCCTGCACCATGATGCGGCGGCAGGGCAACTCGGTGTTTCTCGCACGTTCACGAGGATACAAGAAAGGTACTACTGGCCACGTCTTACCACCAACGTCACTCGTTACATGAGGACATGCTGGGACTGTTAGCGACGCAAGACACCACCGACAATGCCAGCGGAGACTTCTGTATCCAATTGAACCACCTCGCCGACCATTTCAGCAGGTTTGTATGGACCTACTGGGGCCGTTCCCGATGTGGGCTTTCGGAAACGAGTAGATCGTGGTAGCTACCGACTACCTCACCCGGTACGCCGAGACAAAAGCCCTGGCCAAAGGAAGTGCACCTGAGGTAGCTAAGGTCTTCGTCGAAAATATCGTCCGACGTCATGGCGCCCTGGAGGTTCGTATCACCGACAGAGGAACGGCATTTACTGCTGACCTAACTGAAGCGATCTTGGCATACAGCCAGACAAACCACCACCGGACAACGGCGCACCAGCCACAGACGATTGGCCTCAACGATTAGCTAAACAAGACGATCGCTGACATGCTGGCAATGTACGTCGATGTCGAACACAAGAGGTCGGACGCCATTCTGCGTGACCTTCGCATACAACACAGCGGTGCAAAAGACGACGCAGATATCTCCATACAAATTGGGCTACGGAAGTAGCCTGGCAACGCCGCTTGATGCCTGTTACCCAATGTCACCGACAAAGAAAACCTCGGTGTGAGTGAGTACCTTCAACGTGCCGAAGAAGCCCAACAACTCGCGCGTCTCCGTATCAAGAATCAACAGATGACCGACAGCCACCGTTCCAATCTTCGACGACGCTTCGTGGAATACCAGCCCTGTGAACGTGTTTAGGTGTGGACGCCGATACGCCGACGTGGACTCAGTGAAAAACTTCTGCGACGGTACTTCGAACCGTGAGGGTGGTTCGACGTCTTGGCCACTTGATTACGAGGTGGTCCCCGACGGCATCACGAGCTCTCAACGACGCCGATCGCGACCTGAAGTCGTCCATGTCGCGCGCCTCAAGCCGTATCATGCGCGTTAAAAACTGAAACAGTGTTTTTTTGTAATATTGCTGTATGGTAATTTATTCATTGTGCTTTTTTGCATTATTGTTCTACATTCATCTTTAATTAGAACATTAGGATAATGTCTTTTTTTGCGGGGGAAATGCCACGTTCCATTCCTCAGTTGTGTTATCGCCCCAATACACTACACAATTCTAAGCGCAAACCACGCCTGCAGTTTTCCAGAAGCTTCAGTACTGTAATAGATCATTTCCATAAAATAACGCCCACTCGCGAACCGTACAGATTATTCTGGAACTTACGCCGCCCCCAGCGATAACGCTAGAACATTCGATGGCAAAAGTGTAAATGCCGACGCACTTCGCCGCTTGTCAGTTGTTGATCGACGGCCGACGGTCCGTTCGCCGTTATCAGTCCAAGACTGCTACTGTAGGCCGACTTTCCGTTTACTGGGCACAGGTTCGCCAATATAAACAATTTATTATTCGACTCGCAGTGTGCTCCATTTGTCCACGTCACGACCCTGTGACGATATAATTATTCTGTGACCTAGAAAAGCGGTGGATTTCACTCAGACGCCGACTGGTTATCTCGTCTTCCATCTGCGACTGTGAATACTGATGATGATTTCGATAACTACCTAACTGCAATCTTCTCCAACAATTTGGACGTCTTCCGTCACGAGCACCAGCGTGACCCTTCGCTGAAACCAACGATTGATGTGGCTCGTAGCTACAAAGGCGCCAAGCCGTTCGTGATTCATGACGCTTTACTATATCGCAAGAATTACTCCAGCCATGGTTCCAAACTACTCCTTGTCGTGCCAGAATTCCTGCGTCTTCCGATATTCCAAGACATGCACAATGACATCACGTCCGGGCACCTTGGATTTGTCCGAACGCTTTACCGTATGCGACAACGTTTTTACTGGCCTCGACACTGGAAGACTACAAAGCACTACGTCACAAGTCGTGATGTCTGCCAACGCCACAAACAACCTACTACGCCATTGGCCGGTCATCTGCAACCTGGTAAGCCACCGACATCAACATTCGAAAAAGTCGACATAGATTTACTAGGCCCTTTCCCCAAGTCTACCACCGGTGTGCGTAGATTACCTGACACGGTTTACTGAAACGATAGCGGTTGCTTCAGCCACATCATCTGATGTGTCATGGTTTCTTCTGTACTCGATTAAACTCCGTCACGGGGCCCCTCGTGTTGTGATAGGTGATTGCAGCCGGCAGTTTACCGCAGACGTTGTCGAAGAGTTGCTAGGGCTTTGTAGCTGGCAGTATCGACGTTCCACGCCATACCACCCTTAGACCAACGAACTCACTGAGCGCGCGAATTGTACCTTCATCAACATGCTTTGATTGTACGTCGCGGCACATCAGAAGAACTGGGATGTTGTATTAGCTTTTGTTAAATACGCCTTCAATACCGCGAAACGTGAGGTCACAGGTTATACGCCTTTCTTTCTCCTCTATGCTCGTCATTCACAAAGTTTTCTTAATACGATACTTCATTTTTCGACGAACGAAAACGCCAGTGTTGCGTAGACTTTGTGTCGCGCCGAAGAAGCTTGTCGACTTGCTCGAATGCGCACTCTCTCCGCCAACGCTCGACTGAGAGACCGTTACGACGCAAAACACCGCCTGGGACTTTTGCTATGGGGGATTTCATCTGGCTGTGGACGCCCGTTCAAAAAAAAGGGGCTTTGCCAGAAGCTTTTTTCCAAGTACTCAGGACCATTCGTCATTACTCAGCGCTTGAGTGACATCACTAACGTTGTAGCGAAAGTGACAACTCAGAACCAGCGTTCGTGTAAGTTGCAAATTTGTGCACGTTGCCCGATTGGAGCCCTACAACAAGCAATCGCTTCTACTCGCACGGGGAGCTTTGGCTTGCCCGGAGGAATATGTAACGCTAACTGAAGGAGCAAGAAAAAAGAAGAGGGAGGACGCTCTCGAGCGATGGCAATTCGGCAGTGACGGTTGAGCGCTGGCATTTTCCGTGTAAATAAACCCATCACATCCGTAACAATATAATAATTACAAATGAATTCGCAATAGGTTTATTGATGTCCACTTTTACTCTCCTGCATTGAAGACGCCGTAAACGACATTTAAATGCATTAAAAACAGATTATTTGAACAGCCCTAATACAAGTTCGCCGTGACTTTTTGCAGCTGAACACACAACTTTCATATACTACCAGCTGCACACGCCTGACGGCAAGGTAAGTCCAGTTACTTGAATCTGCATTATTAGCTAAAAGACCAAACTTTACGCATGGCGTGCTCGTAGACATAAGTGGATGTTTAAGTTGTCTCTTCTTATTTTAAATTTTCTAAACCGTAGATTGAGCGTAGACAAGCGAGACAGAGGAAAGTTACCTCATTGCGAATATATGCGTTTGTCTTAACATCCTTTCGACAGGAGATTAATAATTGAGGAATAGAATACTTTATGCTTATCAAAAAATAGCCATATTACTCTGTATGGAAATGGGGGTTAAAAAGCCCTTTTCGTGAATAAATGTAACACGGGATTTTTTAGGGTTCTGAAAATGATGCAGCCTTTCAAGCGAAATAGGAAGAAGCAGAAAATGGGCTTCGTGTTATCAGATAATGATAAAGATTGATTTAGAAGGCTTGACAACAACACTTATCAAGCGATAAAACTTTGTAAAAGCGGAGAGGGAGTGGAGAAGAGGCAAACGAGAAAGGAAGGTTATGTTGCAAAAAAACTAGAAATACCTTTGGGCAGAAAGCCGTCATTTACTGAAAATATTCAGCCAGCTTCTCTCTGTCAAAGCCAACACAAGAGGGAAGCCGATGTCCTTATTTATCAGTTTTACGGCCTATCACGTTTCTGTGTCACCTTTTCTATATATGAACAGCCTACAAACAGGCTTTTGTCAAACTGACGCCTCCGACAAGCGGACTCTTCTTCAAGGCTTCTAAAGAACTGATTTCTTTAGCGCTAGCTTGTCTTCACTACGTACTCTCTCCACCATAATAACAAAAGAGGGGGAGTGCTTCTACGAATTCTATGAGTGAAGAAAGAACAGGTATTCCGCCCATCAAAAGAAAATAACAGAGCGGTGGGAGGGTTAGGAAGTAGATATGTCGAGGAGACCCGGTCGTCGAACTCTTATTCAGAAGTTAGCAACGGCAGATTGGAAAATCCTAAACGGGGGGTCTGTTGGTGTACGCACCTTACCGAATGGGCGCAAAATCTACCTATAAACGTTTTTACCTACTTGGTGGACTGAATTGAAGTTGTCAAGAAGGTACCAAAATGTGTATTTTCTGTCTCTGGTGTACCGGAAGTTTGACTGAAGAATGTAAACTGTGAGATTGTTGAAGTCACAAGCTCTAAATTCCCCAGGGAAACTTCCGGTCCGCAAGAGAGAGAAAATATACCGAGTGATGCATTACTTCCTTTTGCCAGGAGTACTTTGAGAGATCAGTTGTAGACAACATACAAAGTGGGTGCACTTTAGAGCGCAGGTTGTCGTATGCTGAGGTTTTTGCTGTCGTAGCCTGCTGCGTGTAAACATAGCATAGCCAACGACAGCATATCGAGTGCGCGCTCGAGCCAAGGACGTCTTCTTCGTCTTGTTTTTTGAGCACCTTGATGGTGTTATTAAGTGCAGTTATAATTACCAGACAAGCGTAAAAATGTTTCTTTCTTTAGCGAGCTGGCATGCTCTTTTAATTAGGTGTTTATACAGCAGACAGTCGTCTCATGTACATATTTTTACAGGTGAGTGGTATCAGATATACCACCCCTTTTATACTTCCGCTAACTTGGTTCTTCTAGCAAGTAACACTTACAATTTTCTTCAAATGATATAAACGTTTGGGCAATGGCCTGGCAGAAATGTTGCTCCTAATTAGGGGTTCTGAACACAATTTAAGTGCTATACCATCAGCAACTTTTAAACGCGGAGCGTTTATTGGTCGCACGATGTCGCGCTTCAGCGTTGGCGCTGGCACTCTTCACACCCCAACAGCCCACGATCACGTCTCGTACTGGCTCAGGAAGACACCTGCAAAATGGTTGCTGCCCCTCCCCACTCTCGCCTCGCAAAGACAACGGAGGCAGCCTGCTTCTCGTTCTGCACATCTGTTTACTGGTGCCTCATATTTGTAAGCACTGAATCGTGCGTTCGAAATTATTTCTTTTTATCTATTTGTTTGAATATACTTCAGCCCGAATACAGGGCTATACTGGGAGTGAATGAGTAATACAGGATGAAAGCAAATGAGCAAAAAACATAACAAAACGAAAAAAACATTCTAGCAATATGCGAGAAAACATCACTTTGCATATTACAAACAAGAACATAAATATTTTCGATGTGGTTAGCAGCGGCATCTATGTAGTCTTTTAATGGTAGTGAGCGAACTCTGCCCGGTAGGGAATTCCAGAGCTCTACGGTACGTGGAAAAAATGAATTTGAATGTGTTTGTATCAGCAAATTAAGGCTTTTTGTTCAAGTTGTGTGAGTTGTGGGTGAAAGTGTCGTTCATAATTGCTATGTTGTTACCGCAAAGATTGCCAATGGAAGAGTTCATAACTGTATTATTAATCATTTTAATGATTCAATATGGTAACAAAGATGTAATTGTACAATATGTAGTGCTTGCAGAGCCTGTGATGGTGGAAAGTTGTGGCTGTAATTACGGCATATGAAACGGGTGGCTTTACGTTGGGTGCTGTCAAGCATTTTTAGGTCACAGTTTGTGAGCGTACCAAACTGCAGATGCGAATTCTGAAACAGGGTGAAGCAACGCTCTATACAGGAGTAGTTTGGTATTGTGGTGAGATTTAGACAAAGTGTGGCACGAATAACCTAATGTTTAGAGCTTTCCCGCTGATGTGTTCAATGTGGTTAGTCCAGGCGAAATTCTTTCTTAGAATCACACCTTGATAATTATCTTGTGACACTTTTTAACTGGTGTATCTTTCAGATGATAATAAAAAAAATGGGTTCTGTAAATTGATAAATGACTTGACACTTTTAATAAAACTGACGTTCATCTGCCATATTTTGCACCAAGCGCGGAAAGAAATGAGCGATTTTGAAAGACGGCGATGATATTCAGCAGAATTATTGAATCCATACAATACATAATCAACAGCACAAAGTCTTACTTTAGATGAGGTGCAGTGTGAGGAATCATTGATACTGTCACGCCACTCCAGGGTTCTAGAGAAGGTTCATTGAGATCTGAGCAACAGGGCTCTTACCAAGCGCGTCGGTTGGTTGGTCAGTCAGTCGGTTGGTCGGACGATCAGTTAGTCAGCCCTCAGAGTTTTGGCGTAACCCACCACGCGTAATCGGCCATAAAACGCATTGAATTGGTTTACTAGCCGGGCTATTTAGATAAGGATGTTTAAACAAAGAACAGATTGCTCGCCACAGCAGGGACACGTGCGCAATTTTTTCTTTAGTGGTGTGAGCCTTCACCTTGCCATACAACCCACTATTAGAAGTAGGTGGCAATATTCCTCTTCGACAAAAAAAAAACAGCATCGTCTTGGTGCTGCAAAGTTATATAAAAAAATTCAAAGCAGCTCAAACAACGGAAAAGAACACTAATAATCAAACGTTACACGCCAACTGTTCACCAATGATGAGGCAATGGCCGTAGCAAAGATTAAAAAAAAAACAGGAAAAGTGCTATTTTAGAAACGCGTAAAATAAGGCTTCATACGCACCATCTGAACTACGTCAGAGCTCGGTTGACTTCGTTGTACCCATGTTGACGGCACTGTGCCCGGAACCACTTCGTAGTTGAGCTCGCTCACGCGGCGCAACAATATATATGAACCGAAGGATCTGCTAAGCAACTTTTCGGAGAGTCTACGGCAACTAACAGGGCTTCAAGCCCAACCAAGGTCTCCCAGACTGTAAGATACGTCATTGTGACGCATGTTGTAACGTCGTGCATCGACCTAGCTGTTGCTGCTAACCATTTTGTAGCCGGGTGAGACGACGAGTTTTCTTGCCACGCTCTGCTAAATATTGGGCGTCTGTTGTTAATTGATCGGCTTCTTCACAAGGAAGCATAGCAGCCAGCATTGCCTGAAATTCGGGGCCGTAGAGAAGGCGAAACGGTGTAAAGCATGTTGTCCCTTGAACGGCGGTGTTATAAGCAAACGTCACATAAAACAAAATGCTATCCCATGCTTTAGGTTGGAGGTCAATGTACACGAAGATAGTGTTTGCGACGGTCTTATTTCGTCGCTCGGTGAGCCTGTTGCTCTGCGGATGGTAAGCAGTCGTCGTTCGATGCCTAGTGTTTCTTAGTCAAAAAAATTTATCTATAAGCTGTGCAGTAAACGTATTTCGACTTTCGGTTATCAATGTAGATGGAGCACCATGGCGCAGAGCAATCTGGCACATGAAAAACTGCGTTACCTTAAAATTCGTGGCTCGTGGCATTGCGTCAGTTTCATCATAGCGTAACAGAAATTCAGTTGCAACAATGACCCATTTGTTTCGTCAGTTGATAAAGAAAACCGGCAGAGAATGTCCATGCCGAGGTCATCAAATGGTTTATGGCGTGCATCAATTGGCTGAAGTGATCCAGCCGGTTTCCTTGGTGAGGACTTTCAACGCTGACATTCACGGCAGCTTTCAACGTACTGCTTTACACTTGACCGAAAGTACGGGCCAGTAATATAACTCGCTTACTCTTGCGATGGCGTAGTGGTTAGAGCATCCGCCTCGCATGCAAGAGGTCCGTGGTTCAAATCCCGGTGCTGCGCAGTTCCCAACCGGATTTAAAAAAATCCGCGTGTTGATGGAACTGCATTACGAGGCCTGGTGTGCGGCCTCACCGGTAACCACCGCCCGGAACGCACTCCCTCACCAAAGAAGGATTGGCCACCCTGGTGCAGTATCTGGCCACTACCTCCCACATGCATACGTCAAATAACTCACGGCCCTCAGTCCCGAGCAGCTGCGAAGCAACTGACCATGGCGGCGGTCAGATCTGCAACGCAGCAGAGGGTGCTAAGAATCTCTAGATCCGGACAGGCTGCCATTGGAACCTGAAATTGGCAACGTTTAACGCTAGAACCTTATCTAGTGAGGGAAGTCTAGCTGTCCTATTCGAGGAGCTAGAGGGTGTTATATGGAATATAATAGGGCTCAGTGGTGTTAGGAGGACAGATGAGGCCTATACGGTGCTACAAAATGGGCACGTTCTTTGCTATCGGGGCTTGGCAGACAGAAGAGAACTGGGAGTGGGGATCCTAATTCACAGAAACATAGCTGGCAACATAGAGAAATACTATAGCTATAATGAAAAGGTGGTAGGTATCGTAATTAAACTGAATGAAAGATACAAGATGAAGGTAGTACAGGCTTAAGCTCCTACATCCAGCCATGATGACGCTTCAGTTGAAAGCTTCTATGAAGATGTGAAATCGGCAATAAGTAAGACAAAAACACAGTATACTATAGTGATGGGCGACTTTAATGCAAAGGTAGGGAAGAAGCAGGCTGGAGACCAGGCAGTAGGAGATTATGGCATCGGTGCTAGAAACGCCAGAGGAGGGCTACTAGTAGAATTCGCAGGACGCAATAATTTACGGAATTTCAATACCCTTCTATCAATAACGAGAAAACCGCAAGTGGACATGGAGGAGCCCTAATGGCAAAAATGAGAAATAAATAGACCTTATAATGAGTGCACACCCAGGAATCGAGCAGGATGTGGAAGTGGTTGGCAAGATACGATGCAGTGACCATAGAATGGTACGGTATCGAATTCGCCTAGACTGGAAGAAGAAACGACAGAAACTGACACGCAAGAAGCCAATCAATGAGCTAGCGCTGAGAGGGAAAGTACAGAAATTCAGAGTGTCACTGCAGAACAGGTACTTTGCTCTTAGTGAGGAAACCAACCTTAGCGTAGATACAATGAATGATAATCTGATGAGTATTATTACGGAGTGTGCAGTGGAAGTTGGAGGCAGGGTAATTAGGCAGGACACTGGCAAGCTTTCCCGGGAAACGAAGAACATAATTACGAAGCGTCAAATCATGAAAGTTTCAAGTACCACAGACAAAATAGAACTGGCAGAGCTTTCGAAGTTCATTAATAGACGTAAGGTATGCGTTGTAGGAAGGTATAACATGGAGAGAATTGAACACGCTCTGAAAAACAGAGGAAGCGTCAAAGCAGTGAAGAGGAAACTTGGGATAGGCAATCGTCGGATGTATGCAATAAGAACAAAGAAGGAAAATAACTACCATTATGAATAGGATAGTTAAAATAGCGGAGGGATTTTACAGAGACCTGTACAGTAGGCGAGACAACCACAACCTCAATACTATAAGAACTAGCAGTAACCCAGATGACGCCCCACCAGTAATGATAGAAGAAGTCAGAAAAGGTTTGGAGAACATGCAAAGAGGCAAAGCTGCTGGTGAGGATCAGGTAACATCAGATCTGCTGAAAGATGGGGGACAGATTGTGTTAGAAAAACTAGCCACCCAGTTCACGAGGTGTCTCCTGACGGGAAGAGTACCAGAGTCTTGGAACAACGCTAACATCATCCTAATACATAAGAAAGGAGATGACAAGGACTTGAAGAATTACAGGCCGATCAGCATGCTCTCTGTATTATACAAGCTGTTTACAAAGTTAATTGCTACAGAGTAAAGAAAACATTTGAATTCAATCAACCAATGGAACAAGCAGGATTTCTAACAGGCTACTCAACAATTGACCACATTGAGTACTATCAATCAGCTAATACAGAAATGCTCAGAGTATAACCAACCACTATACAAGCCTTCATAGATTAGGAGAAGGTGTTTGATTCAGTAGAAATATCAGCCGTCATGCAGACACTGCGACATCAGTGCGTAGATGAAGTATATATAAACATTTTGAAATAAATCTATTGGGGATCAACTGCTACCATAGTGCTTCATA